>JAFBJS010009917.1:0-40650 GCA_016785265.1 Paraplagusia blochii | reverse complement strand
AGACAAAGAGCTTAAATCGGAACAAAAGGCAGTGTGCGGAGAGATACACGTCATCAAGAGTCCAAGATCGTCAGTTTGAGAGAATGATCTCACAACCCAGTTGGAGTCAAACATGCAGGACGGGAGCAGGACAGCAGTTTGGACACTTTCCTCTACAAATTAACCAGATATCTTGTAAAATAAAAATGTACAGAAGAGATTTGAATCTGTGTGAAAACCTTTCTGTTGTCTGTTGTGTTTTTTCCTCTCTGTAAACTCGATTCTCTGTTCTTATTTAATAAGGAAATTCTGGATAATTTCAGGGTCATAGGAAAAACCAAAAATTTGGGAATGAAGTCAGTATTCTGAAACAAACAAAAAAAAATTTAGGTCAATCAGACGTTACCCTTTTTTGTGGATAACAAATTAACAAAAATAAAATTGAAAAGGATTTTTTTTTTTAGAAAAAAACACCACGTGGTTAAATCTCGGGAATTGAAATCTATGAATTTGAAAAAGAAAAATCTAATGGGATTTAGGAAAAAAAAAAAATTCTAATTCTTATTGATGACTTGGATTTTTTGAGGACGCTCTCGCTCTCTCTTTATATATGTATATATATATATATATACATATATCCAATTTATATATATATACATATATAAATCCTATACAGTATATATGTATATACTTTATAGGATTTATATATGTATATATATATATATATATATAAATCCTATACAGTATATATAGATATATATACTGTGTATATATATATATATATATATACATATATATATATATACATACATATGCATATATGTGTATAAAACCTTTAGATTCAGGTTTAATTTGATTTCTCAAAAATCCAAGTCAAGAATGAGAATTTGACTTAATACATATATATAAATATACATAAATACATTATATATGGACACTATATGAATTTATAATGCATATATATAATATAAACATATATAAATTATATATTATAAGGACTTCAGGGAATTCCTACCTCGAATTGCCCTCATATGAAATAATTCTGACTTATCCATGGAAGGAAATGTATTTATTTTTGCATTTAGGGGTACAAGGTTGCGGGTACAAAATTCCGATTGACCTCTGGGCGACTGCTCCTGATATGTTTCCCACACCGTCAGTGTCAGTTTCTGTTCAAATGCTGTCAAAGTCACTGGAAACATCACGGGACTGAAACCATCAGTTATCCTGACATCTGTGATGTTATGATTTTTTGTGTGTGTGTATTTAACCACCGCCACATCAGCAGGCCGCAGAAAAAAGTTCTCACTCGTTCACTTTCCCCTCCCAAAAGGTGCGTTTAGCTTCACGGAGCAGAGCAGACACGGAGATCAGAGATATTTTCCCTTTTCTCCCTTCACTGTTCATTTGGCCGGCTCAGAGATGGGAGGAGCTCGCTCCAGTCTCATGGTCCAGGGCTCAGAGGCGGTGGCGTAAAATGGAGAGCGGGTAAGAACTTCATCTCCTGCCAGGGCGAAGGCAAACACTCCCCTCTGCCTCCCTTCTCCTCCCTGCTCCTCTTCCTTTCCCTCCGTTCGCCTTTCTTCTCTGCTCACTCCGTCCACGCTCTTGAACCCCAAACCCCTGACCCCGAGGCCTAGCATCTCCCCTAGTGCGTGGTTCTTGACCCCCTGGTATGCGGGGCCGAGCCCGTTCTCCTCAAACCTGTTGGCGGCCGTGGTCGGGGGACACAGGAAGTTGCTGTTGGGCGTGGATCTCCAGGCCGCCGGCTTCCGTCCCCGTCGTGGACGTGAGATTCTGCAGCTCTGTCTCTTGATGTGTCGATGCAGGTGGTCGGAGCGCGTGAAGCTTTTGTAGCAGTGCTCGCACTGGTAGGGACGCACACCCGTGTGGATCCGCAAGTGGTTCTTCAGGTCGTAGTTGTGGACAAATTTGGAATTGCAGTGGAGGCAGATGTAGGGGCGTTCCCCTGTGTGTTTCCTCATGTGGATTTTCAGCTTGTCTTGTCTGGGAAATACACACAGTACACACAAGAGCTCACATATAATGGAATACATTTTTTTTTTCCCAAATTTCCCATTTGTCTTTCGTCTGAGCCTTTTTAATTAGCTTCAGCTAATATTACTGTGGCTCGGGGGTTCTCAACTGGTGGGTCCCGACCCAAAAGTGGGTCGCAGACACGTTCAGAATGGGTCACAAACAGCTGGTCGAAAATCAAAATAAATTGAATCAACTGTTGAGCGTGTGTTTTATTTTAGAAAATCTCTTATTTTGAAAGGCACATTGCTGAATAAAATGAGGATGTTAAAAAAGTGATTTTTTCAAAGGATTTTTTTAGAAAATTAATATGCTTGGTTTGAATTCTAAGAGAGTGGGTCGCGACTCAATGACCACAGGAAAATGTGGGTCCCAGAGTGAGACCAAAATGATATTCAGTATTCTATAAATTTTTTTCTTTTGCATTTTTATTTCTTTATTTTCATACTCATATGATTCAGCTAATTCCCACTTTATTATTTTAACAATTAATTTCACAATTTATTGGAAAATTACAATTTTTAGAAACTATGATGTCCCATTACAATAGAACATTAAGGTTTGTAATCATTGGGTTTTATTTGAAGTAAGGAAAAAAGCCATAACCTTAACGACAAAATACAACACTGAGAACAACACATCACTATAATCAGGGCCGGATTAACACTATCTGAGGCCTGGGGCTTATCACCTGGATGATGCCCTTCCCCATGTCTCCCGGTCACGGCAGGTGCACCGACACAAGTCCCTTCAGTATTTTGCTCCCCTTAATATCCCCTAGCAAAAACGTATAGCCATATCTGAAGTTTTTTCCTACCCATAATATTTTCCTACCCCCTGTTTTAAAGGTGGTAGCATTTTATTGATTTTAGGCACTTGACAGTAGCAACCCGAGTGGCGAGGCCTAGGCCTGCAGCCCCCTTCAGCCTACTCTGTTAATCTGCCCAAGACTATAATCCCAGTTAATTCCACTAAATTATAGCTTTGCTCCATTACTGAACTGTATTTTTTTAATCTTTATAAAGAAACAAACAAGACAGAGCGTAGGCAGTTAAGAAATCTAAGAGACTGTGACGGGGTTTTCCACCGTCAGCTGTTTATTAATCAGCTCAGATAAAGACCTCACTCTAAAAACACGAAGGTACTTTTAGTAGGTACTTTACTTTTTCACAAAACACCAGGGCGGCTTGTAAAACTGAAAGACTTGAATTAAATAAGTGGTAATTTGCTGTTTCACATACCTGGTAAATCGAACTTCACAGATAGTGCACATGTATGGTTTCTCTCCCGTGTGCGTCCTCATGTGTCGGGGCAGTTTCCCGGCTCCTTGAATGACTTTGTTGCAGATTGGACACTGCTGTGACGCCTTGGGTTTCATCTTCCTCTCCTCTTCCAGTTGCCAGGGAGGAAACAGCGCCCCCAGGTGTGACGCAGAGCTCAGCAAGCTCAAGTAGGAGCGGAAGTCAGCCTCATCCTTAATCGGACCCAGAGCGTGACCCTCTAACGGCACTGAGCCAGAGTTGACGGTGCCACCGAGGCCGGCGTTGACAAACTCCTTGAGGAAGTCGGTGTGGAGCAGACTCGGTGGAACTTCCTCCTTCATCTCCTCCTTTATGATCTCTCTCTTCACAGCTAAGTTGAGTGGCCTGGTGGACTCCAGTGGTGCCGAGTTGGCGAAGGCGTTGGGTAGCCTCGTTGGCAGTGTGGCGCCTGCATGTGGATGTTGATGGTGGTTAGGGTCCAGGAGCTGCTGAGAAAAGGCGGGAAACTCAGCGGCCCACATGGAGGGGTAGAATCCTGGGAGAAGAGAGGAGAAGTTTGCCCGTCGATCTAAAGGTGATGTACGAGGATAGAGGCCTTCCTGGAGCAGCGACTCGATGGAGAAGTCCTTCAAGGCTCGACTCTCTGCACTTTCCTGGAGTAAAAGATATAAAGTTGATTGACATGGAGTTCAGAGTTGCCCTCAATGGATTGCATTAAGGAAATACAATTCCTTTAGATACAAAGACCTAGAAAACCCAATAAATTTCGCCTTTATCCACTAATCTGTTACCTAGTCATAGGGGCAGCAATCTGACCAGGGATAGCTAGGAAAGTTGACCAAGGATTGGAGGGACGAGGGTCCCCCCATAACCACCTGCCAAATCCTATTGCATCATACCAGACCCTTGCGACTTATCTGGGATTCAACCGTACCAAGGTGGTGAACCCTGGAGTTCTGATCCAATAACAAGGACATTGACTCTAGGCTAGAGGACTACTTTTTTATGTTCAAAAATATAAAGTTTGAAGGTTTTCAGGTTTATGGTTTGACCAAAGATGTGAGCGTCGATTATCTCAATCTGGGACCCACTGACTGGTCAACTGTCCCCTGGGATTGGTTCCAGTTCTGAGCCTATCCCAGTAGCTAGCTCCAGCTGCGAGATAAGAAATGGACCAGAGGACAATAAAAACATGTTTTATGACCAGAAGAGTCTACAATTTTGCAGGTTTTGGGGAAAAACAGATGTCTGCTTCAACATGCCAAAGACAATAATGATAATGTTTAGACTGCCATCAACCAAAGAGCTGCAGGACTGGCCATGACACCAGGGTCCTGGAAGTTTGTGAAGGCCTACATTTCCAAGGTATCCGATCAGGATATTTGCAGCTAACGTGTATAATAGGTTGGTTATCATACACCACTTTGAGATTTGACCAAATGTTGATGGAGACCTGGAACCAGGTGCCACTTTGGCCTACAGTCAGTGTCTCCATCTTTGGGGTAGAACTCCAAGGTTCACCTCCTGGGCAAGATCTAATCCCTAGGATGGTTGGCTCAATCTAGAAGGCTCACCACCTGGAGGAAGGTTCATGAGGGGCTGGTAGGGTGCGGTGTGATTTTGGTTGTAGTTGTGGAGACTTGTACCCTTGAGATTCGACAATGGATAAGACCAAACGGTACCAGTGTGAGGTGACCAGAACTCACCTGTTTCCCTCTCATGTTGTCAGGTGACTGGGACTGAGGTGACCCTCTGTGGAGATTTAACTGCTGCTGGTATGAAGACGTGCTGGGAGGATGAAGGTCCTCGGCCCCCAACGGCGTTTGTTCCCCCCGACTCTCCGATGACTGCAGTGACCTCTCGCTGATATTGTCCTCCTCCTCATCCTGCTCATATTTCCTGGACCCAGCCTCCTCCTCCTCGTCTTCCTCCTCTTCTTCCTCCTCCTCGTCCTCCTCTGCCTCTTCTTCTTCTTCCTCTTCATCTTCCTCCCCTTCCTCCCCCCTGCGTGCTCCTTCACCTCCACCCCCACTGTCCATGATTTCCAAGCAGACGTTGATGATGCAGGGGATCTCCAGCATCTGAGCGGCGTTCAGGATCTCTTTGACGTTGGACGCCGTCACGGTCAAAGTGGACGTGTAGGCGAACTCCAGGATGGCCGTCAGAGACTCAGGGGCCACAAAGTCAATCTCGTAAACGGCGGCCGTTTGATGGTGGTCTCCTCCGTCACTGGTGGCCACTGTGAAGAGCTTCTTAAAGTACTGGCTGCAGGCAGCCAGCACGGATCGATGGGTACGGTACTCCTGGTCCCGGACTATGAGGATAACGTCGCAGAGCAGCCCATCGCGCCGCTGCTCGTTCAGGCTGCAGAGGACGTCACTGCTGTGATTGGGGAAGGGAATCCCGATCAGGTCGTCTTCTCTGTGGTGAACCATCCTCCTCTCTCCTCGGGTCTTGGATCTAGAAGAAGAAAAGTGAGATCATTCAGTGTCTCCAAACTCCAAAATATAAACTTTTTTATTTCTAATTACATTTCAACTGCTTCATAATGGTAAGAATTCATAAGCGTGATACAAAAGGAATAAGAAGTTAATTAGAAATGAGAAGCTATTAGTAACGACTTTGGTAACATTATCACCTCATGCTAATACATTGTATTAACGAGTATTGTAATATAATGTAATGTAACTATTTTTGCCCCGAGATTTTTATATTTCTTCTATTCTTTTTCACTATTATACTTATTTTAAATACATTTTTAAAATATTTAGCCTTTTTTAGGTACTCTCACACATTAAGATATTTCTTTTTTTATTTTGTTACGTTTTTTTTCTTTTTTACTTCTGCAGTTTAATAGATGCTTTAAGTAAAAACAATATTTTATATTATTATTAAATAAACTTTAAAAAACTTAAAAAAATAAAAGTTCTGAACAAATTATACAAAATATAATAATACTATAATAATCACATTAACCTGTGATATAATTTTTTTTTTTTTTTTTTATGAGGAACCACTTCCTTCCATCTGGACACAACAACAGTCCAGTGCGTGTACTTGGTCCAGATGGATGGAGGAATTTCACCCTTTGAAGCCGTGAACAGTGTTTTTTATTTCACAAACAACCGTTATAAAAACTGATGCTAGACACAGATGCTTGAATGCAAATTAAAAGACATTGTTGGAAAAATACATGAAAAAATGAATGAGAACACAGACTCTAAAGACTTATGGCAAAGAATAAACACCGCGACTCCAATTATAATAAATGAGAGACGAAGGTGTTAACGCATTTGGAAGACAATCCTGAAACTGTGAGTGACGCCGCTGCTTTATTGCTGTGCAGTGAAATGATGGTGATTTCATTTCCAGCGAACTTACACCCAGTTCCATTTGATCTCACACTTGTTAAATAGGAATGTGTCGCAACAGTGTAGAGCAGGGAAACCCAAGACCTAGATTAGACAAAAAAAAAAAGCCCCAAAAAACTCGACATTACGCTGATGACGCCGTGATATTACCCTCCATCCTCTTTGTCTGCCTGCAGCCGACTCGAGCACAAAGTGAGCTGTGCCTTCTCACAGTGTGATTGGGATGTGGTGAGGGCAAACAAAAGAGGTCAGGCTGTAGGTGCAGTATCCTGTCAAAGTGCTTAGTTTGCAGCCTCGGCTCCCCTTCGCTGGTTTTGACTTACAGCGCAGGGACAGCAGATGTCGTCTCTACGTGCAAACAAATCTGCTCTCCTTCTGTCTTTGGAAATCTCCATCCCACGGCTGCCAGAGTTCCTACCTGTTGATTCACTCTGCTGTTGTTTACAGTCACGGTGATAAAAGTGCCTCTGGCACAGCGCTCATTCATTCACATCTATGAATAGAGCCTAAACTCAGCCGTCCACACTCGGCGGTCACTGGAGGCATGTGTAGATAAATACTTTGAAGCGGCCCCACTCACCGCAGCTGCATTGTTGACTGCCTTTAAATGTTCCAGGGCTGAAGCCACATAAACTCTCTCCCCCCTGCTTTTCTCTCTCACACTCTCTCTCTCCCTCCTACCCCTTCACACAAACACACACCCGGCGTCTCACATTTGTGTTTCCTGTACTGCAGCAGATCACACCAGAAAAGGAAAAAAAAAAAAAAGAGAGAAATGTTTCAGAGAATTCCTTAGTTCACCTGCAGGCATATAACTTGGGAAGCAACCTTACATGTAGTTTATTCTTGTCGATCTTGTTGCTAGGGAACTGTTGCCATGTTCATGCCATTGATACAGTGTGGACATAATTAAAATGTCTATAGAGACAGGCTGGGTGTATACAGTGGAGGGTAAAGTTATTATGGAGAAAATGTGATTGCTTTACTGCAAAACAATGTAACCAACGCTCACCACCAATGAGCAACGTTTCGAGAGAGAAAAATTAAAAGCTCAAAAATACAATATCTTATCCAACCCAACCTTTGAACCTATGATCGCATCGATATAGAAGTTATCTCAACTTGGATGATTGTGTTTTTGCAGGGCTAATCCTTTTGATGCAGCTGTGACGCCAAAATGAACGGCGTTTAGTCTTGTGTTTTGACAAAAAAAAAAAAAAAAATAGTGGTGAAGAATATAATCAAGAAGTTCAACCAGATTAAGACCGAAGAGAACAACAGGTGTGAAAACTGAAGGGTTTAAAATCTTTAAAAAGGGAAACAACGAGGGAGACGGAGCTGCAGACCTTGAAATAACTGATAAGAAAAAAAAAAGCACAAATGAAAGTTGGTTCTGACGCATAACGTCAGAGAGAAAGGTTTAAAAAAAATATTCAGACTGTGAAATCTTGCATCTGATTGGACCAGGACAGAGGGGAACTCCTCTGTAGAACACCCTGGGCTTAACATGATGCTAAGAGTGTAAGGAGGAATAAATAAGAAATATTCTTGAATCATCTCCAGCATGCAACCAAGGAAAAAATTTTTATTTTATATTCTTAAAAAAAATCTCAGTAGGCAGGAGACAGAATAGAGACTGATCGGATCTAAACATGGACCAAACTGATGTAAAAAAACCTTCATAATATAATATACAACGACTTATAAAGAAAAAAAATCAGAAATTGTAGAAATTTCATGTTAAAATAAATAATTTTGTTAAAAAGAAAAGTCTAAGCGTGGCACTAAAAATCATATGTAAAAAATCAACAACTTTTATTAAACTCACAATTATGAAATCAATTTTGGTTTATTGAAACTATTGTACTGATAAATCTTCACTTTGCCGCGGCCCCAAACCCTGGTCCGAGGACCCGTAGTGGTCCATGAGCCATTTGATGCCGGGTCGCAAAGAGACACAGTATAATTATTAAAAAAAATGAAGTTACTACATGCCGTGGCCTCTGTGCCAATGGTGCTCAAAATATGGGGCAGGGCCTCGTACAGGTGCAGAGTTATTGCACAGGGAGCTTTGCCCGAAGAGCATATCAGACTGAAATATCACAGATTTGAAGGTTTAAGTTCTTTAGTTCAATGTGTAAATCAGAGTTTTTCAAATCCATGGTTCGGGGTCCATTCTGGTCCATGGGCCTTATGGACGGCAGTGACAAAATGCACCTCAGTTTTAATATTTTACTAAACAAAATATCAATGAGTAATGGCTGAATCTTCTTCTTTTGTATCAAAGATGTTTTGGGGACCGCTCGATCTAAAACCAGGGTCTCAAACTCGTGGCCTGTGGGCCATTTGCGGCCCGTGGAACGATATTTTGCGGCCCACACCTTGATGGGAAAGTTGAATTTATAATAATATTTTATAGCTTTGTTCTCCACATTTTATGGTAAATCCTATAGTTCTCAAAACTCTCCTTCTGGTTCAGTGTTGTATTACACAGAATCTATGGGGAACTGATTTTTTATTATTTTTCTCTTTTGTTTTGAACACTGAAAGCTGATGCGGCCCCTCTGTGAAATGTTTGGACTTCGACCCCAACAGCGCTCCCACTGACTACCTGATGTATTACAACAGGAACACAAAGACCGCCAGCGAAAGTCATTCTGTGTTTTATATTACATTTTACGACAGAGGTAACAGACACCAGATTAAATCCGACGGAGCTGAAAAGAACAATATCCTTTTTCATGGATGACATTCGAGGAAGTATGAGCCGAACTCAAAGGTGAGACAATCTCCAGCGGAGGAGCCCAGGAGAGATGATACGGCCCTGAAAGTTCCCTAACAGGTTGCACAAACAGCAGCAGCGGCACCCCTCCCTGCCACCGGCTGCCAAGACAAACAATGGAGCGCAACTTGGAACAACACAGAGTGGATGGGAGGGAGAGAGGGAAAAGTTGTTTCTCCCATCGTCCAACTGTCCAACCGTCCGTCCGTCCCAACCTCCCCTGGAACGACACGGGGCCACGTGCTGCTGTTGCTGTTTGCTCGCCTGCTGCCCCAGCAAACACCACTCCCCTCCATTCCCACTGTTTGCCTGACGCTCGTTCTTCGCGGCCAGCCCTTAATTACAATGTGGAGAGGATCTAAGGAGGATGTGCCACATAGACAGGGAGGGGAGGAGGGCACAGCTTTCCCACCACAAGGTCCTGGAGCGACATTTCATCAGCCAAACTGCCTTAACCCTTCGCACACACACCACCCACCCATCAGAGCTGCCAGGGTGGGGACGTCTTGTGAAAGGGCTTTGATAATTACTGTTTTGGTCACTGGGTTTCACATCTTTTTTTTTTTTTTTAAGACAGTTTTAAGTTTTTGACTTGTTCTCGATCCACGTCTACCTGTCTGAACAATCAGTCAGGGACGGATTTAATGTTTTTTTTTCTAAGATGAAAGTTCTAAACAAGTTTTTTGTCCTCAGAACACTGTTGGTGAATGAGATCATGTCAGTGACCTGTGGTCCAGGTATTAGAGGTCAGACAGAGAGACGTGGACAAACGCTGTGTCAGTGTATCAACGGTGGAAAAATCCAAAACCAAATAATATTAAATATATTTAAATATAACAATTTTCAACATTTTTTTAAATGTTTTTTTTATATAAATTTAGTCTTTTCTCAATAAAATTATTGACTTTAAAATAAAATTCACAAAATTTCAGATTTTTTTCTGATCATATAAATACATATATATGCAATATACATCATTTAATGTATTAATTATTCTGATCCTATTTTAGTTATAATTAAGTGTCTATGTCTTATGTTCCTAAATAAAACATTTATTCAGCAAAATATTATAATTATATTTCAGTTATCATTAAAATTTAACATGGTTCTGTCTCATTGCTGTTCAAATAAAGTGTATTTAATATTTATTTCGAAGGTTTCACACGCAGTCTGACACCAAAGCTGCACAATTTCAGTGACCAAGACCACAATTGTTCAATAAATCTGTAATAAAACCATCGTCAGTCTCCACATGTCCTCAGCTCTTCATCATCAGTGGACTGGAGTCAAAGTTTTTATGTGGTAAAAGTTTAAAAAAACATCTCTGTTCATTGTTAAATCAAGGACTGATGATGACAGAGCGGACATGGCCGCCTCTCCAGCCTGTTCCCTCTACGTCCCCCTTCACTTAGTCATCAACACGTCCGACTCCAACACTCCCACCTCAAACTGTGTGTCACCTCCGTCCTTTGTTGTCTTTTCTCCCGGGAACTTCATCAGATTTCTGGGCGCCTGACCACCACCACCACCACCCCCACCTCCTCCTCCTCCACCTCCTAATCATCCTCCTCTTGTTCTCAGCCTCCTCCCCTCGCTCCTTCCCCTCCTGCAGCTGTATCATCATTATGCCCAGAGCCGGGCTGACTAACTGGTCCGTGGCCCTGACCGCTCAGACCACAAATCAGCAGCTAATGTCCATCTCAACCCCTGTCACGGGCAGACACTCATTTGGCCACTAAGCTGCGACACCCCCAAGCCTAGTTTATCCCTGTCAGGCCACTGCATCCACCTGACCCACATGGTAAATCACCAACAGCCAAAGTCGGCCGCTGTCACCCAGCGCCCGTAGCAAACACCTGCTAAACAGCTGTCACGGCCGGACAATAATTTATGGTATTGACGGACAAAACTCAGGCCCTGATGAGGCGACACATTCATCCCAACCGGAGTGAACGCCGGTCCATTATCAGCAGTGACACGCCGCCACCGCCGCCGCCGCCACTGCACCTGTTTGGTGAGGAAACTCTTGCTGGGTCGCTGCATTCCGGTGTCACTCGTCTGCGGCCCGTACAGAGCGAAGGTTTTGAATATTATCTTAATTGCTGTCAAAACGGTGTAAAACGCACAGCCACTTACAGCACTCGGGCGCCGGCTTGAAGATAATGATGAAATGTTGGGGCAAAAACCCGGAGCGTTTAAGTGCACAACTTTGGCTAAAGACTCCAACGGCGCCTGGAAAGTTTTAATGTGCGTTTTCACAGAGTTTGGAGCAGAAATGGTGTCAGTGTGGAGGAAGGAGTCGGTTCGGGAGGGTGGGTACCCGGTATGGGGGTAAATGGAGGGGGCTTTAGCGGGAGGGGGTAATTAGAGCATAGCATTTAAGGTTAAAATGAATTAATCTGATATTATATCACTTTTATTTTCCGCTACTGTGTTGTATTTAATGTGTTCACGTCGTTATTTTTGTGAAAAATCATCTTCTTATTTTTTTACTGTCAAATATCTACATTATTAAGTTCTTTAAACCAATGAATTATTTTCTAATCTGATTTTTAAGGCTCTAAATTAACCTTGAACTAGATTAGTCTACACCAGATTAGATTAGATTAGGATGGAATTGCTTGTTTATTAAAATGACTTTTATTTTACTACAATTTTAAGTAAACTCTCATCACTGATCAAGGGGAGAGCTGTACGTAATGGACAATAGATTAGAGGGTTCCACCGTGGAGCGGTAGAGACGTCTGCCTTACAAGGGGAAAGTCCTGCGTTCAATTCCCAGAGGAGCTTCATGCTTCCTAATAAGACAATCCTTCTTTTTAAATCATTTTTGTTAAAAGTACCTGATTATGTAGGAGAAAGAAAACAGAATAGATAAAAAAAAAAAAAATAGAACGTAAAATTGAGATTATCCTACTGGTCAACAAGTGCCATTACATGTGATGTTGAAAAGGGATTAGATGATATAGAATTCACAAGACAGAATATAACAATATATGAAACTACTATACCTTAAACAAAAATTTTTGATTAAATATATAGAACTTATTTAATAATATATAATAAATACATTTCTCACAGTTTTTTGACCATCACATCAGTGACATGACATTATATCACGGTGTTTTGGCAGAGCTGGAGGCCGACTTGACTCGACTCGACTCTGTTACTCTAAGACATTTCCTCCTTCTGCCTTTTTTTCCCTCTCCACCTCCTGAGCCTTGAAGGAGGCCCACAGCTACAACACCATTATCTCTCTCGGCCCAAAGTAAACAAAAGTTTGAGGTTTATGATGTTAAAGATTAGCTGTTAGTGACGTCGGACTGTTGTCGCCCACTGGACACCAAGTCAACACAGTAATTAAAATGACGTATGGACGAAAAAGGGAAAACAAAATAAATCTGTAAAAATAGTCGGGTGATAAAAAAAAGAAGAAGAAAATGACAAATAACAAATAAATCTTAAGTGTTTTTGGTTTTCAATCTTAGAATGTAATATTTCATACTTTGTTTGTACCGACAATAAAGATAGAGATTTTTCTTTTTTTTTCTGACTTTTTTGTAAACCATGTTGACAAAAAAATATAGAAAAAAAATACCTGGTAACGGCGACTAAATAAGTAGGAGAAGCAAGTTTGAAAATTTCCCCACGATGTCAAACTGCTTTCTATTTCCTTTCACGCTACACTTCGGCTCCGACACAAGACTTTCCTTGGCGATAACTGCGTTAACCTTCCGACGACTGAACGTGTCCCCAAACGCCTCCACCCAGGTGGACACATTTTTTATACGAAGCAGTCAGTAAAAGCCAACTTTCGTCAACAGCTCGCAGACAGACGTGAAGGCATTACGCGTTTTTGCGTTAAGCGAGGAGATGAGGTCAGTGGTCTGGTCGGACGTAAACAGTAATTTACAGCTCAGCCTAAAATCCATAACATGTTTTTATTTTCACAAACGACTGCGTCACCTGACTGTTTACCTGGGAATTACCGCAGGATGTCCTCTACACGCCGTATGTTTTTTTTTTTTTTAACGTGTAATATCTAAAAGTGAAATATGTAATTACAGCTGGAGACAAAACACATAGTTAAGTCCGCAAAAATGTTCGACACTGCGAAGACACGCTGCCATGCCGTAAACACTGAGGTTATTTCCAGAGCTCCACTGTACGATATTTACGCCTGGGCTTAAATGATAACCCCGGTCATTAAGCGACTTTATTGGCTTGTTCGCACCTTGTCAGGCCTTTATGATGCGGAGCAGGAAGTCAGAACGTGCACATCAACTCCGAGCATCAGTTGTCTTCCCTCCAAAGTCTATCACTCACGTACGTACAGTGCATCAGATCTCCAGCATCACTCACACCATCATCAGGCTTCACCTACCGTACCTTGACTTTCTTCTTCTTCTCTCCTCGGGCGTCCGTTAATTCCCAGACTACTGGGAGTCTCCGCGGCTCCTCGCTTGACCTCTCGGCATTGCCCTCTTTAATTGAAACGCAACTGTCTCTCTCTCTCTCTTGTCTGTCTGTCTCCTGTCAGTCAGTCAGTCAAGTCAGCTGGGCACTCAGCCATTCACATGCTGCCCATTCACAAGAACAATAAAAGAGAAGCCCAGTGAGGAATATCCAGGAGAGACGTGAGAGCGGCGCAGCAGAGTGAGCCTCTGTGTGAATCAGGCAGCGTGGCTAGTGTGGAGTTTAGAGTCAGCCTCACTGTTGTGTGTGGCTCATGTAGGACGAGCGAGGGAGTAAGAGGAAGGGAGGGAGGGCAGCAGCACTGCGCTGTGGAGATGTCGCACCACTAGTTTTTATAGCAGGGTGGGTAGCTGGAAGATAATAATACCCCATCCTCCTCCACAACACAAGTTTAAGCGCACTGTGTAATAAGCCCATGGCGCAGACACCCTCTGATTTAGGTCAGACAAAATGAATTTTTAGTTGTGTTAGAGTGGATATTGGTATAAAGGGACCGGGGCAAAGGAACTGGAAGGGGTTGTTTGGGGAGACCGAGGGAGGGCGGGTAAAAAAGGAAAGGGGAAAAAAAAGAGAAGAGTTGGAAAACTATTTTGTGCCCCTCTCTCGGTCAGAGTCTGGGCCGAGGAGATGAAGTGAGGCAGAAAGGCTACAGGAACCCACAGCCTCTTGGTTTCTCTTTTCAACACCTGCTTTAAAGTCTAATTCACTCCAAAATTTGCAACTGTTGCACAAACAAATCAGCGTCAACACCGATCTGGACTTTGTTTTTTTTTTTTTTTCCAGATTTTTTCGGAACAGAGCCAAGAGGGTTGCCCTCCCAGAGTCGAAAACAGTCTGAAAGTGTCTGGGCGTCTTAACAGTAAACAGTCAGTAAAACACCAGGAGTGACTTGGTTCAGAGTTATTTAAAAACAAACAACAAAAAAAAGAGGTTTCACAAAAGAGATAAAGAGAACGCAAGGCCAACGATGGATTCCTGGTCTGAGTCAGAAAGGCACCTAAAACAGGGCAACGGTTAGTGAGTGCAGCACCACCTCCTCCTCCTCCTCCTCCTCGGCCTGACGGTAGAAGGAGGTGGAGGAGGAAGTCTATGTTAATGCAGAGAAATGTGAAAAAGTTCTGGGGAGGGATATTAAAAGAGACCAGTTGTACAGGTCTCAGCATCGTAGGTCTTCACCAAGAACACATTGGCATAGGAACTAGTGTAGGGGATGAAATGAACGCCTGATAAATCTGCTGGGTGATGACATATGGTGCAGAGCTCCAATGTTCTGTGGTGCTGTACACTTCGAAAACCTCAAAATATACGACAGCATTGGTTTTTAGCTGGTCTGGAATCAGGACCCAACATCAACGCTCCATGATAAAGAGGTCAACCTAGAAAAATCTAGACTTTCCACAGATTATATTGATTATAATCTGAAGCGTTACTGAAGAATTCAGTGACGGTACTCTTAGGTTTATTCAGTAACTTGCGTTGGAAATAAAAATTATTAGAAAAAAATATAATTTTACTAATAATATAGATATTATTAGGACTTGGGTCCGCAAGGCTTCAGGTTCGAATCCACCAGCTGCCAGGTAGCCAGTGCTCAGAGCATCCACTGTCCCGACCCACCTAACGTCCAGAGAGCTCACCCCCCACAGGAGGGCTCCCAGTGTGATTTGGGCGGCAGTTGTGGAGACTGCTGCACTTGCATCTATCAGATAAGGAGATGAATAAGTAAATTTCTTATCCTCACATGAATCACCGCTCTCGTCAACAACAAGTGTCCCCACAAGACTTGTATAGTGCAGAGCAAAGTGTATCAGTACTATAGGTTCCTGAGAAGTCCCCATGAAAGCGATTGGAACCTGCAACCTTGGACTCAGGCTTGTCAGTCTTTTTGCTTTGGAAACTGTACGTGTTTTTCTTTAAGCAGAGAGGAAACCAGGAAATTAAATGTTAACGCGACGTGTCGCAATTGATTTACTACGACGCACTCGCAAGTACTTGGTGGAATCATAGGCTTTTCCTGCATGACATCAAACTACGCCTTTTGGTAGTCTGCGTAGGAATGCATCATCTGCAGAGAATGTCTTCTGAGTTATATATTCATACATGCATATATTTATATATATATATATATAAGTTTATTATTGTACTTTTTTAACCATCAACAAAAACATCAGCCAATGTTTTGTAGGGAATGAATTCATTCATAAAGGTAAAATATGCGATGAGCCATTGTTTTCCCAGCGGTTTCTGGAACTTCTAAATCTTCTAAAATATTCCTAACCGTCCATAAATCAGCAGCGACAGTCACACTGCTAAAGCAGTCAAATTATGTCGATGCTAACCTCCGCAAACAAGAAGACATCAGAGTGTACATCAGACTGCTATGCCCACTTCCCCTTGGGGGAAAACAGGGACCAAAGCAAAACCGCAGCCCATGCCCTGGTGGTTTACACTGTTATGTACAGGGCGAGAGCTGAAGCCAGCTCACACTGGCATCGAGTATATATAAACAGGGTTAGCCACTAACTGCAAGCAGGCCGGCCAGACGGCCAGAAAAACACCATTTACTGTCCAATAAGATCGCCTATCATTTTCCTCAGTACGTCACTGGAGCACAATGTAAGTCACACCTGTGAGCTCTCCAACCGTGGACCGTTGTTCAGAGGTGGAGGTAGCCACGAGGTTATGGAAGACAAAATAAACCTGGGTTTATGGGGAATCCAGATATGAGGTTCAAGTCTGAGGAAGAATTCTTATAGAAAAAAAGTTGAAGAGTTCCAGGTTTGAATCCACCAACTGCCAGGTTATCACTGAGCATGGCACTGTCCGGACTCACTGCTCCCTGGGTGCTTTGGTGTTGGGTTAAATGCACTCGGTTTTCCTTTACTTTTGTGATTTCTTTGTTTTTTTAAAACTTTAATGCTTTTTATCAGTACATTTTATTTGATTTCATTTTATTGCATTTTTAATAAACCAAATTTAAATGTTGAATTAAATTCAAAAGTTGTTTTTATCCAGAGTGACTAAAATGAAGAGGGTCTCGAACCCAGCACTTTGTACATGTAAGGCAGACATGCAAGGCAAGTGTAATAACTACAACTGGTGAAGAGGACATGAAGCACATGAAGTTCTTCTTGAAAAATTGTGAAAAAAATTCTAGAACGCTAGAAAAGCTTCATGTTCAGTTGTCTAACGAAACTTTCCGATGACTGGGAATCTTCATCAACATGACCGCAACTGTGATTTTCAATTATGAATAATTTCTACAAATGTAGCATCTTCTCTTGCTCTTAATCTGAAATTATGTTTACTTTACATTACCAACACTGGCCAGCAGAGGACAGCTGTCCTAATCACCTTTGTCGATATTTTCACTCAGTTGATATTATCGTCTTGATATCTAAGATTTGTTATCAGTTGATCTGTAGTGGTTTTTGTTGCGATAAAAATCCGATAACACGATGGCCGGGTTTTGCCATATTTGGGATCGCACAAAGCGTCCTGAAACATTTGCGAAATTAGTAACTAAGTGTTTGGACAATACTGGCAAAAACAATATCGGACATCCCCAACTATAAGGAAATAAAGTGATAGAGGTGAGATCAGTGGTTCTTAACCTGGGTTCGATCGAACCTTACATGTTCAGTGAGTAGGTCTCAGGGGGTGGAGCCTCTGCAACGGAGGTCAAGACAACGTAGCTCCAACAAGGTTAAGAACCACTGGGTTAGGTAAAGTGTATAAATAATCTGCCCCCTGCAGGCCAGCTGATGAATTGTAGCCGTTTTAAACAGATTTGTCGACCAGGAGAGAAACAGATGCTACAATGACAAGGAGTTTGTTTTTCTTTCCTTTCCTAATGGATGGTGAAGTTTTCTGTTTTGCCTGTCTGTCTGTCTGTCTGTACCTCTGTCTGTCTGACATCTCTACGTACCTGTTTACTGTCACCTGCTGGGCTCAGCAAGACACACACACACACACACACACACACACGCACACACACACACCAGATTGACACTTGGGAGTGGGCGTAGGGTGTGAAGCATCATTACATAAACTTGATAACATGGAGATAAGGCAGCAGAGAATCACCGACACACGCTAAGAAGACATAAGGACACAGGATCGAAGGCTGACTTCAAGTCAAAACAAGTCTGTTCTGACTGAACGACTGATTCGCTGGTGAAAATCAAACGCGAAAGAAACAGAGAAAACCTCCTGACTTCAGTAGGAGAAGATGGTGAATGTAGATCAGTGAAGGATCAGGTACTTAGTCCTGGTGGATCAGCGTATGTTGTGAATACTATGATCATTCCAGACCGTCACGTCTACTTGACACATGGAATCACTCGAATTATCACACACACACACACACAGACCGCTCATAAATTCCTGCGTTCATTCAAGCATCTTCATTCAGATTTAGATCTTTTTGATCTTTATGTCACATCATGAAAGCTTCAGTTATCTACAATCCAAATGCTAATGTTCCCGTATCTGTTCTAACAGTTCTAACAAAGAAATAACACGCCCGGTGCGTTTCACAAGGGATGTACGATAATACTGGCCTGATGTTAGCATTAATATTAAATATCAGTGAAATGGTTATAGGTTTTTCTTCCGATAATGAAGATTCGACAATGCAATGCTGGGGCTTTGCCAAATTAGCTGAAATCGCTCAAAGGATCTTGAGATGTTTAGCTCAGTTTTAGAAGCAAATAGCTGTATATAAATATATACATGTATATTAATATCCGTTGATATCGGAATTTGAAAATACGTTTTAAGACAACATTGCAGAAAATCGGCAAAAGTTTTTTCATTCCCAAAACTGAAGTTAAGATCCTTGAACGATTCTACCACATTTGGCAAAACATTTTGAAAACTGTTCAATCCAATTTTCCTTATCAGTACAATAACCAATAGGGATCTTACAAATATCACGAAATTATGCTAATATCAGGCCAAATTGGGCATCTCTAGCGCTGTACATATGTTTACTATCTGTGTTGAAACTTTTTGCCCTTCACTTTATTATATGGCAAACGCTTATAAAGCTCCCACCGGCCATAGAAAATGATTTTGTGGGCCTTGTTTGGCCCATGGGCCTCAAGTTTGACACATTTTATACAATGATCTCACTGTGTTATTGTAGGTTAGTTACACAGGTACTGACCTCCAAATGTGAGCTCAGACTTGACTCCCATGCAAGTGGAGCGCCACCTGTGCACTACATTAATACTACAACAGTCATTTCTTTTGTGGTGTCCCTATTTTTCTAAGGTGATGTTTGTGTGGGAGAGAAGCAGAGCGGGGGAGTACGGGGAAGGAGCAGCTGATCAGCAGAAGCTTCCCAGATCAACTCCCCCTGCCTGGGTGTCCAAGGACAGAGACGTAACGCGGGAAGTGGCAGAGAGGGAAGCTCAAACCCATTGTATCTGCTGCCTTGCTCAACCACAGGCAACGGCCTTCACCTTCTCCTCCTCTCTTCCTTTCTCTCTCCCACGCGCACACACCCATCTGTCATCTCAGGGAGGTCATTAGAACTCACCTTGGAGCATGCCATTCGGGTGAGTGAGGTGAAGGCGTTTACACAGCGCTGACCTTTCTGTTAATAGTTTAACTTTCTCCTGACTTTTTTTTTTTTTTTTTTTTGGACAGCCTAATCACCGTTGGACGCTTTTGCCAGAAGGGAGTCAACATATTGTACACAAGCCGCGTGTTTAGAACTGTCAGGGCTGGGACGGATGGTTGTGGTGGTTACAGGTGGTCGGGCTACAACAGGAGAACTGAATGCCAAAGTCAGCCTGGGGTTTAATTTGGTTTATTTAAAACAAATGTTGCAGAATTTGAATTTTGTTTTTGTAGTTCAGAGAATGGAACATTCAGGGAATCAAGAATTTTTCTGGTGAATGTTTGCTGCTATGAGTGAGAAGGTTGCAGGTTCACACAGGTTGCAGGTTGACTATGGTATTAGAAGATCCCCCTTCATCTAGCTTAGTTTTCTATACCTTAAACCACAGAGCACAGGTCAGTTTCATACCAAGATAACTGTAGCAAGACTGTAGGTTTTACACCAAAACACAAACTTCGTTCAGCCAAACTCAAGGGCCAAAAGTGCCCCCCCATGTCATTTATTGTGTTTCATTTCGTCATAAGTCCATGCTGATTCTGTTTTATTACACAGAGCAATGTATTTTATTTATGTATACTTGGCCACTAGTGGTTAAGGAAACAGACTTGGGTTCCGCAGGGCCCCCGGTTCGAATCCCCCGACTGCCAAGTTGCCCTGAGCATGGTATAATCCCCACACATTGCTCCCCGGGTGCTGGCTCATCTAGCTGCCCCCTGCTCACTACGATGATGGGTAAATTGCAGACAAAAAAAAGTATCCTTGTTTCCATTTCTTCTTTAATGACACTTCAACAACCTACCATTAAACCTACTAATCCAAGTAATCCAAGCTTGGGCATATAATCTTCTTCCAGGCCACAAAGGGTGCTAAGATTAGACACAGGGTCCAGGTCAGGGGCAGGTAGATGGAGAGTTTGCGTAAACTAAGATATATCATGTGCAAAAGTCACGTATAAATGCTACACTGCTGAAATGCATTGCAACGAAAAGGCAGAAGAATCTAATTGAATAAGTTTGCCAGGCCAGATAAAAATCATCCAATGGGCCATAGCTGGCCCCCGGGCCAGGGTTTGCTAAGATCTGTGTAAATCTCTTCTTCTAAATGCTGAATCAAATTATTTTTTTGGTCTTGTGATTAAACAGACAACCATGCATTCTGTTTGTCTCTCAGTTTACGTCCAACTCTGTTACCCGACCGGTCAACTCTTCTCCCTCCAGCAACATACCGACACACACTCCGTAATGTCCTCCTCCCTTTAGCAACAGTGACTTTCACATCAGATGGCTGACCTTCACAAACTGTATCACCATGTGACCATAAAGACCTTAAATCATGACAACGCCGCTCTTCAACCTCCTGAACTCCATCACTGCGTCTGTACTTCTGACTGTGTCCCGTCACATTGTTGTGTTCATTTGATTTCCCTTTCCCACAAGTGTGTGTGTGTGTGTGTGTGTGTGTGTGTGTGCGGAGCCAGGGTCGTGGGGTGAACGAGGACAGCTCCGTACAGTGATAACGAGAAGGAGGCCAGCCTTGGTGGGACAGACTCTGTCTGCCCTCGGGTAGTGTGTGTGCGTGCATGCATGTTTGTGTGTGCACATGTGTGTGTGTGTCAGCAGGAGAGCCCTGGGGCGCTCTGGAAACTCCTAATTAAAACCAGTCAGGCTGCAGGGCAAGGGAGACAGATGCCTGTCATGACACACACACACACACTGACGCACACACACATGCACAAGGTGGCGGAACAAATTCAAGCACATGCACGCTCACAAATGCACCAGCCTGATCTGGAGGTCAGGTATTTTTGGACGATCACGTCCCACCCACTCAGGTATCACACAGGTTACCAATCTGTATCTCACTGCTGTCGCAAGAACAAGTCGCTGAAATCGACTCCAGTCACTCCGGGCCAGTGCAGCTGCTAAGAGACGATCAAGAAAACAAACGCACCCGTTTTCTTCCTTTGTCTGTTCCTGCAAAGGTTTCGCGATTGAGTCCATTGGTCAACCCGAGGTTGAACAAATCAAACCATCAGTCAATTCTTATTAATTTCATTTGCAACTGAAAAATCTGCTGGATGACGATATATGGCGCAGAGCTCCAATGTCCTGTGAAGCTGTACACTTCACACTAAAAAGCTCAAAGTACACAACAGCGGTGGTTCGCAACTATTCCGGCTTCATGAGTCTTCATTTCCTCTTCATGATTATTTATCATAATAAAAAAAAAGCCCAGGGTAGTCTCTAGGATGAAATATGGCGCAGAGCTCCAACGATCTGCGACGCTGTACACTTTTTTTTTTTTATTGTTTTGTTTTTAAAGTCTTGTTCCGTCATTCCGATAAACAACTTAATGGGTTCTTTGAAAAGAGTTTCATCTGGCAACTGGACAAGCTGTTATCATTTTTCTTAGTTGCTGCGTTCATTTTCGTTTGTGTTTTTAGTTATTTTGGGGAAACTTTTTGCCCTTCATTTTGGCTCCCAGGCATAAATCAGGACGCTTACATGTCCTTATTTGAGAGTGTCATCACTGAAAAGTTCCCAAGTAGAGCAATTGTAACTGAGAGACTTAATGAACTGTTTAAAAATCTTTCTGCAAATGCGGCTCTAAGTAAGAAAGGATTTAGGAGGGTTTAGGTTGCTCTGATCATAGCACCTTCCCCAGAACCTCTAGAGGGCTCACCACCCACAGGAAGGATGCGGTGTTATTTGGGTGGCAGATGGGAGACTGCTGCCCCTCTGGGCTGAAAAACGGGTTACAGGATGATGATGAAAGAATTAATGAATGAAAAAAATGTTTGCTGAAAAAAGAAAAAAATTTTATATGCTTCCCTGGGCCATAAAAAATGATTTGGTGGGCCACATTTGGCCCACGAACCTTAAGTTGACACATCTTGGAGAATGATTTCACCACTATATAGGTAAAGGTGAGTGACTTATGTTCAGTACAGTACGTAAGCTCAGACTTTACTTTGATGTTAGTGGAGCGCCCCCTGTGGGCTATTTTATCACTGCAATAGTCATTTCTTCAGAGTTAGGTCAGGTTATCTTTTCAACAGGAAGTTACCATTACAACTGATTAGTGACAAAAGAGAAAAATCTCATGCACTCTGTCCTGTAACACTTATTCATATCTTTTTAGTTTAAGTTTAGCCTGAGGTTAAACACATCCAGCTAAATTAATTTTTTCAAAAAAATCTGCTGGCTGGTGTCCAAGTCTTCCTCCGTACACAGAGAGAGGAAGATCGAGAGTGAGGGAGAGAGAGAGCGCCTCCCAGTCTCACATGCAGTCGTGACCCATTCCTGCCTCCGGATTGACACATCTCCCTTCCCCTCAGCACAGAATGAGACATAATTGTGCTGAATATCTGTTGCCCGCAGACTCTGTCACTTCTGTTTTTTTTTTCTCCCCAACTCCGTTCCCCCATGTACGGCCCAGAGCTGCAGGCAACCAGATATAATGCTTAGCAGGGTAACTGCTGTTTGTCTGGGGTGGGTGGGTGGATCAAGGCATGCTTCTCTCCTTTCTCTCCCGGTGATTAGATAGCATAAGCAGGCCAGCGAGCCGAACCCACACACTCATGTCTCTAAAACTGCCATCCAGCCCCTGCTTTTTCTCTGCTGCCTCTCACACACAGGTGGGTGGACCCACTTATTCAACCCAGATCTTTCTTTTAGACATTATGAAATCAAGCGCTTTTCTCCTTTTCATCTCACTCCCTGATGCTGAATGACATTCGACTCTGTACGTCTCCCTGCAAATTCTCCCCTGGCGCCGTTCCATCGACCTCGGCTTTAATTTTCAAATTTACAGGGTGGTAATTTTTTTTCCCCCTCCTCATTGTCAAGCTGACAATCATGTCTCATTGCACTTGTCACCGTAGGCTGAGGCTAGGTGGGTTGCCAGTGGTTACAGGGGCCTATTTTCTATTATCTAGGTAAGATTCAGGAAACACCCACAATCTGTAGGCAATGTAAAACGCTTCATTGCACAACCGCGTTACAAATTGTGGCTGCCACTGACATTTCAGATGTCGACATGTATGACAAAAAATATACCTGTGATTACTTCAACTCTGCCAGCGATACAACAACTACGGTGACACACACACACACATGCTAACACACATTCCGGAGTAAGGAATTCATAATATAAAAGTTTATGCTACTTTTTTAGAGTGAAAAACTGCAGAGGAAGAATATATTCTGAAAGAAAAGTAGAGGGTAAGGGGAAATTTTGACTAAAAAGGATGATTTAAGATATGAAAAACTATTTTAGATATTAATTAATTCATGTTGTGACTTTTAGCTGACAGCCCATTTTCACTACACTTGACAACAATTACAGTAAAAGCCATTCCTTTTTTTAATCAAGATCTGCTGCCTAGTAGATATACATGTGTACATTAAGTTATATTCTATTGCAAAATGTACATATTTTGCAGTATTTTCAGAACATTCCATGATAATGTGCTGGTTTTGTTTGATCCAGGGGTCACCAACCGGGTGCCCGGGGGCCCTCATGGACTACCTAAAGTGCCCCCAGGGTGCATTCTAGAAATAAAATGGTTCTGTTTCTGTTCTCTTACACCTACAATGGGTGGTTGCAATGAAGATATGGGAGTGTCTGAATGTTCCAGAAGCTTTTATTCATTGGCAGGCCTTGCATTTCAACCATAGGCCTTCAGTGACGTCATAGTTTTGACGTCAAATTAATACGCCTCATAATTATAACACCAGGACTTGAGAATCGTACATAAAGGAACACGTAATTTTCAGCAATTTAAAATTATTCATAGTATTTTTGACATTTAACTGGGCTGGTTGACAATTTGTTTCATCCCTACTAGGGTATGCGGTTTGATTCCCGGCGTAGCCTCTTTTTTGGGAAGGTCTGTCTTGAAAATGATGTGGCAAATATATCAACCAACCAGATCAACCTCTTCTCCACCTTCAGTCACCATGGGTTAGAAAAACACCAATACCTGCTGTGTCTAAAAAATCTCCTATTTCAGATTCAATATGTCACAAGATGACATGGGCCAGCTAGAAGGCCCTGAGGTTGCAATCTTGCCAGATGATTGGTCTGAGTGTTGGGCTGTGTCCATTTAATTACAGCGGGCAGAGCCTTCACATTTGATTCTGAAGCCTCTGGCAGATTTCATGGAACCTGACAACACTAGCTAGCTGAAATATGATTGGATAAAATTTTTATCCAACTTTTTAAATGTAAAAACTTTTTTATATAAATAAAAAAACTAAATAATTATACAATTTTATTTAAAAATGTTTATAAAATCAAATCAGTTTTTCTGAGTATGTTTAGGCCAGCAGAGAAGGCTTTGCTGGCCTTGACGGCCCACCACTGCTTTTATTATTGCATTGTTCCATAAGTCTGTATTAAATAAAGGGCTCTTCATTTTACTGAGTGTCCTTGAAGTAGCTCTTAGTTTCACAAAGGTTGGTGACTCCTGGTTTAATGTATCATACCTAGTTGTTTTAGCTACATTACTGGTTAGTTAGAACATCCATTCCTTATCTCCATCCTCTTGCCCATTGCCGGGTCACAGGGGCAGCAGTCTCCACAACTGCCACCCAAATTACACTGCATTTTTCATGAGCCTATATGGGCTAGGACGGTGCTATGCTCAGAGCACAGCAGTGGCAACATGGGAGCAGGTGGGTTCAAACCCCAATCCTTCTGGACCCAAGCACGCTCCCTCAACCACTAACCCACCACTGCTGCCTTAGTTGGAACAATGGTCATCAAACTCTAAAACCAATAAGTTGCACTGTTGTAAATGCAAATATTTTAGTGATCATGACTTTTTGTTGGTGTTTAAACTTCATTAGTCCAAATGAATGAAGGTCATTACCTTTGGACAGAGGAGTAGTGGACAGAGGAGGACAGCAGCCGACCCCTACATGGTTTATTCAACTTGTCATTCAAGCCAGGTGTTTTCCTTTCTTCTTTTTGATTTTGTGAGGAATACAAAAGTACACAAATCCCACAGAAGGAGCTTTTTTGGCAGGGCCTGGGCCTCCCACCCACGAATGCCTCTTCAAGCCTCCTCCCATCCACTATTCATCTGTGAGGGGTGGCTTACTCACCCAGCCCTACTCCAACACAAAACAGAAACTGGACCAGAGTCCTACGGAGGAGGACGGACACGCAAACACAAACACACACTCGCAGACCACTTTCACTGCAATGGCAACGGGGAATTGCATTCATTTTAACACCAAAACTTAGAAGGCACTCATAACTATTCTGGTGACACTCTGTCCTGCAGATCTGAATGTATGTGGCTGCATGAGCAGATTTTAGACAGCTGTGATAAGTTCTGTCACAGCAGGTTAAAATCAGATTGTGGAGGCCTTGGGTAACTGCTGTCACACGAGCTGGCCCACACGCTGTCAGTTGGCAAGGAGGCGTAGACGGACTCATTCACTCGGTCACTCTCCTAATGAACACATATTTTCTTTTCTTTTTTTTTTTTTTTGGAGGAGGAAATTAGAACGCCACACCTTCAATCGCTCAACAATTTCAAGTCTTTGGCTTTAAAGCTGCCGACGAACATCTCAAATGCTGCTGAGATTTTTATTCTTCTTTGCAAATCTTGATCTTATCATACACAGCTTACAAAAGGTGGAAAAAAAAAATCTGTTGTGTTTGCTAAGCAGAGTGATGTAAGAACGGCTGTTTGACAGAAGGGCCCTGCAAGGATCAGGTTAGAATTCAGATAATCTTGCAGAGAAAGACAGAAAGACAGACATGCAGACAGACAGACATACAGAGAGCCTCTCAATGAATTCTCTTTCTCAGCCAATGAAACTAGGTGTGGTGTCTGTCTGACTGCGTGTCCTCATCTGACCTCACAGTAAGGTATTATTGATATGCTATTGACAATCTCAGAATCAGTGTTCAGTCAGATTTTGCATTATTTACCTGCAATAAATGACAAACGTTTACGTTCACGGTCAGTCATATAGGGGTAGAGCTCAGCTCATAAAAAGAGAGGGTTCGATTCCCAGACGGACCACGTACTTGGCCCTTGTCAGAGGCAGCCTGTTAACAGCAGTTAAAACAACTGCTGCTGTTAACACAATACTTTCTCAAATTAGGAACAATAAAATATAACTTTTTTTTCTTTTTTTGGATGAAGTTTTTATCTTGGCAAACTTTACATTTTAAAATATATATATAAATGTGATGCCTACATGTCTCGATATCCAGTTTCTCCAAAACCGATACTTTTGTTGTGCCATACAGGCTTTACAGCAAGATATATTCTATTCTAAACTATTCTAATCTACCTTTTGTATATATGCATGCATATATATTTACATATCAAATAATACGAAATAATAAAACATTAAGTACTTAAGTTCTCTAAATTGTAAAAAAATGACAGAAAAGGGATTAAATGAAAGTATACTATACTAATAATACTACTACTACTAATAATAATTGCAATAGTAGTACAGAGAGAATCATCGAATCGACCTCTAAAAACACCTGTTGTCAGTCATCTTACTTTATTTTTTTTTTTATTTCACGTCACACAGACTTTTGTTCTGTAACTAACACCTGCTACGAAAGTACTTTTCCCACTGCTGATGTAGGCATCACTTCTGAGGAGCAGCCACTTAATACATGATAAAGTCATTCTAATTATTACACAGAAGAAGAACTCGACGACGGTGGACGTGGTGTCTCCACGTCGCTGCCCTGACGCTGCGGTAAATTATCATTGTCTAATAATACTCTTAAAGGTTAACAGATACCGATGGAGGGGGCGAAGAAGACAGGAAGAGCGAAATGAATTTGAATGTCACATCTCTGCCTCCACATCTGTCACTCGCCATTAAACCGACTCGGCGTTTGCTCCTCAAGTTCAAATGTGACACCTCAATTTGTAGCTGATGAGACAGGTTTCTGGAGGACAGATGTTATCCCAGAAGCCTTATTAGCGTCCTCGCATTAGGACGCCGCCTCGAATGCGTTCGTGCTGCGCCTCGTCCGCTCAAGAGCGGCGGAAATATTGAGAACGGCGTGGACAATTGTACGGGAGACCTGTAAAGTTTGGGCTGCGTGCTGTAATTCATCTCTCTGTTGCTACGATTAAAAATGATATCAGTCCTTCAGGCTCTTCCAGCTTTGTCATGCTTTCACTTGCTTCCTTCTCCGTGTGTGGCTCTAACACGGAGTGCGAGAGGCGAAGGATTTTTCATTGCACGCATATCTGCTGCCAGATCTGCACAGAGAGGTTTCTAGAGAGTAATGAGAGCAACTGACATGTCATTTTCAACCGTATGTCCTCTCGTAAAGACGAGTGTGATATCGCATCAGTTTACTGCATACAGAGAGCAGAGAGGAACCTGCTGAGAATAAGGTCAACCAACCCCTGTGCAGACTTCGTAGTTTTGCCACAAACAGAAAAATATGACTCTCTCATTATGACTTTTTTAGAATTTGGGGACAGGCTGTGTTTTAAAAGGAAATGTCAGAAACCGAGAGAAGTGTGGGAGATGTTACTGACCTTTCAGGGGAAGGAGTTGTGAGTTGAGTTCCTCTCTAGTGCCCTTCAGAGTCCCTGCAAGAGGAGTCAACGCCGCCTGAGCGCAGGCACATGAGTAAAAGTGAGAGCAGGCGAGATCAAGGCTCAGAGCTGCTCTGAAGGTGTGTCAGTATTTGGGGGAGTGAAAAGGTACCGTACCATGAAACGGTTATCTAAGAAACACAACAAAACAAACCTGCTACACCCACCAGCCTCAGCCAACACCCCTCCCTCCCTGCAAACCAAAAGTATTTGGCAGTGTTCCCTACAAGTCCACCTGTGCTTAGGGGAGGGGAGTGACGCACACTCACGGGCCAAGCCTTAAAACCTGCTTGCGATCTAGGACTGAGAGATAGGGAACCTTACAGACGGAGATGAAGGGCAAAGAAGAAGGAGGCCTGAGAAAGTGAGGCAGGTTCATTGGGGTTTTTTTTTGAAAAACTCAAAAAGGGCAGATTGCAAGAAACACACAACGTCGCAAAAGAAAAGGTTCTGGTATCAGACCACATATCATGTCATAACACATCGCATCGTATCATCTATCATATCATATCGTATCACATCATATTATGCACCATCCAACAAAAGCAGAGGGAAGTGTAAGAACTGCAGAACGGCACTGTGACAGAGACATGGTGACACTATGAGTGTATGTGGGCGTGTGTTCGTCACTGCATCAGCCCGTACCTGGTACAACGTAAGAGCTATTGTGCCGCTCCAAAGCCCATAATGCAGTGAAATGGCAAAATGAAGAGGAGGCGTAATGAGTGATGTAAATACGACTGAAGGTGTCGTCGACTGATACCGCAGCCAAAGACAAACATGTAGGTCACACACCATCGCACACGACAGTTGGTAACATCACCACTAGGACACATCCTGTTTGGTTAAACATGTGCTTTAGAGGAAGGTGGAAATTAAAGAAATGATCACTGACATTTCTAAGAAGTTAAATCAGCTGAGCAACCAGTGTTGCTTGATTCCCTAATGTTATCAGACATCCCAGTGCCCACAGTGGAAGTAGGAGGCAGAAATGTGAAGCACACAGTATATGCTAGCAATTCTCAAACTATGGAGCGGGGCCTCCTAAAAGAACAAAGTAAACACGGAGCATTGCAAGGTGAAATGACTAGACTGAAATATCACAGAGTTATATGTTTATTTGTTTTTTTTGGTTTGTGTCTTAAATTATTGGTGCCCAACACCTGGTCTGTGGACCCATACTGACTCATAGGTCAATGATTTTGTAGTGGGACACAGTAAAAAACTAGTTAAAATAGTTCCTCCTAGGACAACTGAACATAGATGATTTCTTTAAGATGTTTCACCTCTCAACTGAGAAGCTTCTTCTGTTCTTACTGACAACTGGGGAATTCCGGTATAACACACAGAAGTTCCAAAATCCAGTTATATGCCATGACTTTGGTCATTCAATGATAATCAATCAGTTTAAAACATATTTTTGATTCAGAAAATGTAACAAAAAAGAATTAAAAAGTTAAGAAGTTTATGTAGCTACTGCTCTACTTTATCCCCACAGGTTTTAGCATTTGTCCTGCCACCTGTGCAGTGGGTGTCTTCCGCCCAGCCACCAAATCTGTCAAACAGACCTGCTGCTGCTCACAGAACGTCTTCTGGCTGATGACTCTGTTCCATTGAAGAGCTTTTGTTATTGTCATGCCAGGTTTTCTTTGTCCAAACAGAGCAGAGAATTTTCAACAATGCTGTGACTAATATTTTTTATACAGCAATGGCGACCAATGTTAGATTTTTACCAATATCTCCTATCAATAAGCGTATGACCACAAAACTGAAGTAAACATCTCAAGACCCTTGCAATGTTAGCACACTTGACAAAACCCAAGCATTGGGTTGTTGGATTTTCCTTTTTGGAGAAAAAAAATGATCATAATCCTAATGATATAACAAAATTCTGCTTATATTTAGCTAATAACATTGGTCGGCATCTTATCAGATCAACAAGTTTTAACACTTTTAGACCTGGAGGTTGTCAGACATTCTCTAAGAAGAAAAGATGAGACAAAACTGCTTATTTTATACCAAAACTTCAAATTAGTTGCGAATTGCAAGACACACTGTGTATTTTTTTTGGCTCATATACATATATATATGTATATGTATATATATATATATATATAGGCAAAAACGTTACATTAGAGCAAAAAATATATCAAATATAGAGGTAAAAAAGGAGTAAAAATAGGCTTAAAGTAAGTTACAAACTTTACCAAAGAACAAAATATAGTGTAGGGTAAAGACAAAATAAAAATTAATAGGATAATAAAAGAAGAATGAATAAAAGTTGATAAACAATGTAGCAGGTGCCAAAAGAAAGTTACAAAAGATTTAAAAAAATACATATTTATTCCTTGATACAGTTCCCTCTTGGAATAATATGTTTTGAAAAATTTGTGGGTCACATCAAACCTTTCCATGTGTTCTGTTTGTCCCATCGGCAGGATCCAACATGTGATGTCGATTGTCAACTGGTCACATGACTTTTTTCAATAATATTCTATCTTTTCGAACGAACTTTACCTACAAGTTTATAAAGAAAAAAATAGAAAAAACACGACTCAGCAGTTTAACCACAGGCTGTGATATACTGCAGGTTGAGAGGTCAGAGGCGTGTAGGTGTGTGTGTAGGCAGAGTTGGTTTCTAACATCACCAACGTTATGGCCCGCTCCCCGTTTACCAATGTTCTTCTTTAGACTCACTTCAACCAGAGACGCTCTAATAATAGCAACAAAACAAACCTGCAGAACAGCAACAGTTGTTTTCTAGAGTTGGAGAACTTTTCTGTTGCCTGTTTGCTGCTGACCCCAGATCAGCGTGATGATTATCACCACTACTTTGGAAGAAGTAACAGATTTTTGTACGTGAAGCTAGCAAGGTGAATCAGAGGAACAGTGAGATACATTAGCGGGACCCCATTTTGTAGTGCTGCCCAAATGTAAAGGGAAATGTATATGTTCACTACTCAAGGAATTTATCCCATCATACAATGCAGTCCTGCTGACAGACAGTGATAGGGGAGGAGTCCACTATAGTTGATTTGATCTGATGGGACAAAGGTTGAACATATAATCCATGATTGTGCAAAGTAATGTCCAAAAACAGCACAATAGTAATATACAATCATAACTGTTGGCTGATAAGGTCAGTCGTGATATACGGCCCAATAATCAACTCAATATTAGCATAACTATACAGGTATTACTAATGACAAAATGCCATATTTTGCCTAAATCCCACTCATTGTCCTTGGACATTTACGTCACTTTTGGGGCAAACATTTGTATATATTGGTATTAGTTGATATCGGATTGGTAATTAAGTGTTTGGACATTATTTGCATATTACATAAGAGCAAAACGCAAAATATAATGTCTCTCGGAAGTAAAAGAATTCCAAACTCAATAAATAACAACTACTTAAACTTCTTCTTCCTTTCCATTCGGCCTGTCCCTTTTTTCAGGGGTTGCCACAGCGAATCAGCAATTTCCATCTCCCCCTGTCCTCTGTATCTTCTACTCTAACTCCAACTACCTCCATGTCCTCCCTCACTGCATCCATCAATCTCCTCTATGTATCTTACCTGGTAGCTCCATCTCTAGGATCATTCTTCAACCAATATAACCACTGTCCCTCCTCTGAACATGTCCAAACCAACAACAACCGTTGAAACAATTGGGGCATCAAAGACAGCCTGATGGTTAAGGAAGCAGAATTGTGTCCACAAGGCTTTATGTCGCCAATGAGCATAGCACCGTCCCCATCCACATATCTTCCAATGGACTCACCACCCAAAGGAAAGCTCACACTAGGTTGTAGTGCAATTTGGTAAAAGAAAGAATATTTTACAGATCAGGATCCAATCCAAAATCATTGGTGTGACGTAAAGAGGGCAGCACACAGGAAATGACCTCACATGTCTGGCTAATCTAAAAGGAGTGGAACCAAAATCATTACATCAAGCTGTGCTTCAACAAAAGGCTACCACCCAAACCAAGTGTTGAAATAGAATTCTGGTATAACAACACATTGTATTACAACATTACATGTTGTTTTTATTTCTGTCCACTGCTTGATTTCCAACCGTTGGTCCCCTGTTTGTTTCTGTGATGAGTGTGTTGATTTAAAAGGCTGCAATAGTTTCTGTTTTTCTAATGAACATGAAACTCATATATAAACTCAGTCACTGACGTTGGTAGTCTGCACACAGACAGACCTGGGCACACACCTATGGGTGTGACTGTTCATGACAAGGTGCGCTTTGGTAAAGACAGGTTGGTTTAGGGGCTAACACTCCATTATCAAGCATCCATTCAAAACACAAAAAAAAACAACAACCTGAGAACCAGTTTTACATGATCACCATAACAGAGACTGGAGGACGAGGGACATGAAGTTGTGACAGCAGGGCAGCTGAAATGACAGCTCCAACAAATAACACTCAAAATGATATTTACTTGTCAAGGTGGGGACGACAACAATCCCAGAAGACACCAGAGGAGACTTGTCTACTTTGTATAATAAACTGTGTGGCTTGGCCAATTTAGAAGTCTTTTGGACAATTTATTTCACACTTTTTTACGGTAAAACAATAAACCAAGTGTGTCAAACTCAAGGTTCACAGACCAATTTTGGCCCAGCTATTTTATCACCCAGAATTATGGTAGTGCCATAATCTTCTTCTCATTTTGGCTTGTCCCTTTTTTCAGGGGTTGCCACAGCGAGTCAACATTTTCCATCTCTACCTGTCCTCTGTATCTTTAACTCTAACTCCAACTACCTCCATGTCCTCCCTCACTGCATCCATCAATCTCCTCTTCATCTCCTACCTGGTGGTTTCATCTCTAGGATCATTCTTCTACCAATGTATCCACTGTCTCCTCTGAACATGTCCAAACCATCTCAATCTGTCTTCTCTAGCTTTTCTCCAAACCTTCCTGTCTGTGTTGTCCCTCTAATCACCTCATTCCTGATCATGTCCATCCTTGTCTCTCCTAAAGAGAATCTCAGCATCTTTAACTCCTCCACCTCCAGCTCTGTCTCCTGTCTTCTACCTTTTCCTAGTGTCTCTAATCCATCCAGCTTTGCTTCTCCTCTCTTCCACAGTCTCCACTGCTCTGAACAGTTGATCCTCAGTCTCTAAACTCCTCCACCTTCTCCACCTCTGCTCCTTGTAACCTCACCATTCCACTGTTCTCCCTTTCATTCACACACATATACTGTGTCTTGCTACGACTGACCTTCATTCCTCTTCTCTCTAGTGCAAACCTCCACTTCTCTAGGTTATGGTTGTGCCATAATCACTAGTAAAAACAAGTAAAGAGAACCATGATATATAGTAGTTGCAGTTGTAGACTGACACCACAATAGACCAAAAACTAATTCTGAATTCATGGGGAGGAACGGCTGATGGACTGTTTATATAAAATATGTTTCCATAACCAGTGCATATAGATTTTTCTTTCTTTATTTCTATATTTTTTTGCAAATAAAATGTTTCCTGCTGAAAGCAAAGTTGAATAATGTCATTCATATATTGCCATTTTTCATTGATTGATCTGTCTGAGGACCAACATGCCGTGAGAAGGACTGTAATATAAACCCATTATAACAGGTGTGCTCTCATAAGCATTATTGTAGAAAATAAGTGAGGTAATTTGCAACTTCATTGTGCTATGATGAGGCCATGATTACCTTGGCAAATGGCGAGACTCACGATCCGAAGAATGTAAATGTAAAACTAGTGCTCCGACATTCTAGACTGCGGTGGCAATGATGTGGTTTCCCTCCAGTCAAGTTCAACCTTTACGAGGAGACTTTTACAATTGTTTCCGACTGGTTTATGATTGTTTTGCATCTTCTTTATGACAAAAATATTAGACACAGCCTAAGGACTCGAATCCCAAAGTTTTTTCATGAGGTTCGTCCGTCAGGAACTGAAATCACAGCAGGAGCTGCCGTTGTGACCGTTTTCTCCTGCTGCTCAGTGAGTGAAGGCGGTTCAGCTTTAAACATGTTCACGGTGGATTATTGTGTGTTTTACATCATTTCCCACTGTGATTCTACCGGTTCTGCCAACGAGGCTATATATATCTGTGGTAATCCGTATTAGAATACACATCAAAATACTGCACAGTACTGTAGTATTGGTTGTAGTTCAGCGGCGAGCCAGTTGTGTCCTTTATTAGAACCTTGAACCTTAGCATCTGTGCTTCAGAACGAGACGTATCTTGGCATCAAACCGTCTTTGTCAAAGCCTTAAACAACACTATGATAAACTGTACTGTCGCTTCATTAGACCTGACATTTAAATGAGACATGTTGCCAGGTTCCTTACAGACCAGGTCACCACAGGTCAAAAGTTCATGACATCCGATCATTGTTTTTTAATTCTCGTATCCTCAACTTTACAAGGAGGGTGGATCAATATCCTCAAGATGCAGGGCTTTTTATGTCCAACCATTTATCTTCTTCGTATCTGTTACTGTGTCATGGTTAAACAGGCTTCATGATCGCACCCCAAACTGTACTGTACTGTACCAGCCCCTCGTGAACCTTCCTCCAGTAGGTGGGACCACTGGAAGGAGCAAACCACGATTCGAAATTGTCCAAGAGGTGATTTCCACACCAAAGGCCTCAACCATAGGCCTTAGCACCAATCGTTTTCCACTAACCTCACTCCTGTCAGGTGTTTTGACATGATCACATAAAGGAAGTTAAGGTCTCCTGGTCAAGATGAAGAACTAGGAGATATTTGATATATCTGCTCAATCGATCGAAAGTAAATTATGGTTGACCAACAAGTATCAGTTATACTCATAGATCAGTGGTTGCTAACCTGGATTCGATCGAACCCTAGGGGTTCGGTGGAGCCTCTGCCGCAAAGGTCAAGACACCGCAGATGTCAAGAGACACCGAATCACCCTAATAAAGTAGGGTTCGGTAGCTCCAACAAGGTTAGGAACCACTGTCATAGAGTATTGATATTAATGGAATCACCAACCAAAGGAAGGTTCCCAAGAGACAGCGCCATTTGGGTCATTAAAGGGATGGAGGTTACATCAAAATAAAGACTGTAAATGGGTTCACCACCTGGAGGACGGTTCAAAAGGGCCTGGTACGGTGCAGTGTCTTGACTGTTGAATCAAAAGACCTGGATCTACTCAATAGTGATTTAGTCCTTGATGACACTCCAATATATCTATGATACATGCCGTCAAAAAGACAGTTACTTTTTTACCTCCATGTCCTCCCTCACTGGATCTATCAATCTCCTCTTTGTCTCCTACCTGGTACAGCCTTCTACAATGTATCCACTGTCCCTCCTCAATCTGTCTTCTCTAGCTTTTTCTCCAAACCTTCCTGTCTGTGTTGTCCCTCTAATCACCTCATTCCTGATCCTGTCCATCCTTGTCTCTCCTAAAGAGAATCTCAGCATCTTTAGCTCCTCCACCTCCCCCTCTGTCTCCTGTCTTCTGTCTATTCCTAGTGTCTCTAATCCATTCATCATATATAAAGTATAGTATTAATATTGTTCTAACACTTGCTGTGGCAACCCCAGAGAAAAGGGATAAGCCCAAAGGAGAAGAAGAAGAATTGTTCTAGCAGACAACGATCCTATTAGAACATTATGGGGAAAACAATGGAATGCCAACTTCCTGTCTGTTTGATGTGTTTGAAGATCAACTGTTTGGACTGAAGAGTTCAGACACAGGCAATGACGAAAGCCAAGAGATCGGTGAAGGGGAACCAGTCCTGCCTCTGCAAGGGCATGTACTGCTGCGGCTTCACCCTGAACCATTGACGCTGCAGCTCCCCCACACACCCAAAAACCTCCTCCACCCGCTTTTCATTGCTGTATATGCCATCTGACTTCCCCTACACCTCCCTTCCTCTCCTCTCCCTCACTCTTTCTCCCCTTCTATTCCCTCTCTCCTAGACAGCCGCACCACAGAGCTCCACCCGCAGCATGAGAAGACAGGGAGAGCAACATGATCTAACCACTCTCCCAGAGATATTGCCTCAGCCGCCGCCCCCACCCCTTACACACACACACACACACACACACACACAATCCTACCTCCCCCCTGTCATACCCAAACCCATGCACTCCTCTCACCCTTACTTTGCCCCCGCCCCCCTGATCTCCTCATCCTCCACTCCCTGCAGCTCTGCTGCCAGGCTCTAATGTTTTTCTTAGCCTCTCCTACACAGTTTTCACACAGTTTCCCTCTCCCTCAACACACACCAACATCCCACACACACCCTGCTCTCCACTGACCGACTTAGTGAGGAGGTGGGAGAACACTGGGTGGGCAGTCGTGAAGGGGCCGGGGGTCGGACTGATTTGCTGGTGTCCAGGAAAACAACACGAGTCATTCCTAACTTTTTGTAGATTCCTACTGAGGTCAAATGTGAATTTAACCCATTGTTTCGAATCCATTGACAATAGAAAACTTTTGGGAGAATTCTTCTATACATACATACAAACATTATACAAAACCACGGAGGCAGCCTAGGACAGGCAGAAGCACCAATAGATCACAGATAGGACACAGGTGTCAGGTAAGGCAATGGTCCCCAACCACCTGGACGTGTAACGGTACCGGTCCGTGGGTCAGTTGGTACTGGACCACAGAGAGATAAGTCTCAACTTACACAATATGCATTTTATTTATTGTTTGACACTAAACAGTGTTTAGAAAAAGGACCAGAAGTCCAATATGTCCTTGTGCCGCCTATCACAGAGTAGATATTCTCTGTCTCATTGAGGACGTCCACACTGTAGTGGGTCTGCATTAAAAAACAAACCTATTGCAGTGATTATCAACTTTTTTGCCAATTAAGTTGCATACAGAGTTGATAAATGTTGATTATTATCCTTAAAAAACACCACTTTTATGTTGTATGTCTCATTTTCATTGGTGGTTTTTATTCGCTACACCTCAAAGACCGGTCCACGAAAACATTGCCAGACATTAGACCTGTCCATGGTGCAAATAGAGTTGTGGGACACTGAGGTAAGGAGCAGATAGATGGAGCGTTGCTGTAAATTAAGTTTAATGGCACGTAAAAGTCATGCATAAAGCCTTCACAACGCCATCTATAGGAAAAACAAGAGCGTTACATGGAAAAGTTACAGTGAACTAAGTGCAGAAGCCTCCTGGACGATGGGTGAAATGTCTTCGAGGGAAGACACTATGTCCAGTTGCCCTCCAAGGCAATATGTTTGGACAAGATCGCAATAAAGGCCTTTCACTTTTGCCCAGTGGCAATGTCTCTATCATTGGTGTAAAACTCTACGGCCCCCTACTGGGCAAGTTTCAGGCCGATTGGCTTCCAGAGGGCTCACAACCCCACAGGAAGGTACTGCATGGTACGGTGTGATTTGGGTGGCAGTGGTGGAAACTGAGAGGCCTGGTAACGGATAAATTGAATGAACGAATTATCACAATAAAACCCATTTATCTAATTTGAACAGATTATTAATCTGAGTAAGATTATAAAGCCTATGTCTGGACGAGCAGGTTCACAGTTCCAGAACATAACTTGAACTGTCGTGTTACTCATGTTAACTTTAAGAAAAAAATCAAAGTAAGAAACCACTGTTACTTTTTTTTGGAGGTTGGGGGGTTTATTACATGCTGACTGAGTGAAGTACTGAGTGAGGTTGACAGGATGTGGTGTAAGAATTTATTCTTCTCCACTGAGACAGAGAGAGAAGAGGGAGAGAGAGAGGTGTCTGTTATCAGCAGGTATGGATATCTGCCATCAGTTTGTTGTGGTTTTTTTCTAAGGAGGGACCTTGAACACAGTCAGCGCCATCTGTGAGACTCAGCAGATCTGCCGTGACAACAAGTGAGACGGATGAGTTAAAGTGAGAAAGCTGACGAGTCCCACTTTCACATTCTACCATGGAGTCTTTTTTTTTATTTTTGATTTATTTGTGATTCATAAGAAAATCCCCCCCAAAAAACATCAAAAGTTCTACCTCTAGAGTGGGTGGTGGTGGTGGGGGGGGCAGGGGGTGGGGGGGGCAGTGTGGGGGGGGGGGGGGGGGTCAGTGTAAGTCAGTGCAGTTTTATCTTCAGTCCCACCTACAGTAAAGGCAGTAAAAACCAGTCAGTGAATGCAGCGTTTGTACTTTTTCAGAACAGTGGTTATACACAGACTGCTGATGTGAACAAAGTTATCAGAGGTTTACAGTAAGGATGAGGATGGTGTGGGGGTCCCTGGTACAGGTGTTTGTCTTCATGGTACAGGACTATAACCCCTCTAACGTCCACCAACCTGACCAACGTCATGAAGACAGAAGATAACTGTGCTCACACTCACCGAAGAGTTACAAAATGTTTTGTTCAAATACAATTAATTGGTTGTAGTGGTGGCCTAGGGCTGCTCCACCCATGGTGCAGTCATGGAGACTGGTGTCCCTGAGACCCATTAATGTACAAGAATAAGTAATAAGTGAGGAAACATAACATAACATCATAACATATCCATAAGATTGATTCCCTTCAAACACTACACTAGCTTAGCGCTTTTGGATCAATGCAAACTGTATTTTCTTGCTCTGTAATTGACACAAATGTCCAATTATTATCTAATCTAAAACAGGTGTGGCCAACTAAATATTCCCAGTGGCCACATTCAAAAACTCAATTGACATATATACATCTCTGACTCCAACTACCTCCATGTCCTCCCTCACTGCATCCATCAATCTCCTCTCTGTCTCCTACCTGGTAGCTCCATCTCTAGGATCATTCATACTGTCCCTCCTCTTAACATGTCCAAACCATCTCAACCTGTCTTCTCTAGCCTTTTCTCCAAACCTTCCTGTCTGTGTTGTCCCTCTAATCACCTCATTCCTGATCCTGTCCATCCTTGTCTCTCCTGAAGAGAACCTCAGCATCTCTGCATCAACCTTTTCCTTCACCTTAGCTGACATTATTCCATCACAAAGTGTCAGTTGTTAGTATCAACAAGACAACAAATGCCTTGAATAATCTGTTATTTACAAAAAATAAAAAAAATTAACCATTGTGTACAACAAATTATATTTAGTCCCAAGCCTCTGTGGGTTTTCTGCCAACAATTTTCCACCTTTGTACTTCAATTTTACTTTAATTTACTTAATTCAAAAAGAATCTCTCTTTATTTTTTCCTTTAAAGATAATGTCATTCTTCCAGAACAATATGTCATTTATGTCATATGTCATTAAAGAAAGTATAAAAAAAATATTTAGCTTAAAGATTTATTGATCGTTCAACAATAACAAGGTGATTTATTATGACTGGTCCACAGTAACAGCAGAAACCAACTCACCGGTCCATGGTACAACAAAGTTGGACACCGCTGGTTTAACTGACAGGCACTGGACCATGTAAGAGAGTATAGAGTGAACGTTAATGATGCCTCAGATCTATCAATATCCCCAACATAATTATGGCCGGCAGAGAGTGGAGCTGAAGGTGCTGGTCAGTCTAGGAGGATTATGGGTTTTGCAGTTCAGAGCAGCTAAAATAGCCATGCCGTTGGTGGGGCATGTGACAACAGAGACTTGCGAGGCTGGAGAGCGTCCGGGCTGCGTTGATAAAACCACACGTTGACACAAATGACTGGTCTCCAGGGCTTTCATCTCTGCAGAGAACCAGAGGCCCGAGTCAGAAACCAGCAGGCACACAGCATTCTGTGGGCCGCGGGAGGACCAGTTACGAGAGTCGAGCCTGACTATTCAGAAGGAAAAACACGAGCTGCCGAAAGCACAGGAAACGTTTTATTTAAACATCTTCACGGGAGTTTGATTGAGGAAGATACTTTACTTTTATTGGGTGGTGAGGTGATTCATTCTGTAAAAATGCAGCCACGTGGGAGTCACGTTTTCAGAATCATTGGACTAAAATGGTTTTATAAAACAGTGGAATTTTTCTATATAACAATCTTAAAAAAGATTAATTTTAATTACTTAAGGTTCAGCTGAAAAATATGCTCAATATTTTAAGTAATGGAGGTTTAACTGTATGAAAAGTTGAGATAGAAGAGTGTTAGCTGAAGTGAAGGTTTACACTAAGATACTGAGATTCTCTTTAGGAAAGACAAGGACAATGAGGTGATTAGAGGGACAAGACAGACAGGAAGGTTTGGAGAAAAAGCTAGAGAAGACAGATTGAGATGGTTTGGACATGTTTAGAGGAGGGACAGTGGATACATTGAGAGATGGAGCTACCATATAGGAGACGAGAAGATTGATGGATGCAGTGAGGGAGGACGTGGTAGTAGTTGGAGTCAGAGTAGAAGATACATAGGACAGGAGGAGATGGAGAACTGTATACATATCTGAATATATTTTCATGTAAGCTAAAATACAGGAAAAAGATAATTGCATAAACTTTTTACAGTTTAAAACCTAATTTCCTAAATTAAAAAAGTAAAAAGGTGAATTAAACTATAAAAATTGAAAAAAAAAAATCACGTCACTCAAAGGCAGATTAAAGTTAGCTATAGAGCAACCAA
>JAFBJS010009913.1:10385-67685 GCA_016785265.1 Paraplagusia blochii | reverse complement strand
AAACGATTGATCCAGTTCGATCCGATTCGAATATCCAGTTCTATTTTTTTTTTTAATGAAAATTTGCAACTCCACTTTCAACAACCCTATATTTTTTTCTTATTTAGTTTAGTTTATTTAAAAGGGGAAAATGCAATTTCATAAACACATGGTTAAATAAGAAAGAATTAGCTAAGGCTAGTTTTCATCTGTAGTCCCCTGGCCATGATGTAAAAAGGCAAGAAGCACAAGATACATATACAATAGAAAATACGTATGCAAACACTTTTTATCAAATTAAGATTTTTTTTTCATATGGTCTTTAAAGGAGAGCTGTGAATCGAAAATTAACCCAAGATATTTATACTGATTAACAATTTGTATTTTATCTCCATGAATAAGTATATCAGGATCAGGAGACTCTCTACTTATTTTAGTGAAATACATGCCTACAGTTTTAGAAAGGTTTAGTGTAGACAACACTCCTGTAACCAGACTGTCTCACAGGACATTGTTTTGTAATATGACGAGCGATAGATTCCATTATTGCCGTGGACTTTAAGCTTTTGGCCTTAATACAGCACAATATCTTTAGACACCCAAAAATTTGTTACTCCAAGAGCAACTGGACATAGTTGGTTTTCTTGAAGATGTTTCACCTCTCATTCAAGAGGCTTCTTCAGTTCGAAGTGAAGAAGCCTCTTGGATGAGAGGCAACGTCTTCGAGAAATCCTACTATGTCCAGTTTCTCTCGAAATAACTATTTTTTGGATTGATTTACCAGGATGACTGAGAATAGGACAAACATCTTTATACAATTTTTTATGGTTTAATACTCACACAGACACACACATATTCTTATTACAGACAGGAGAGTGGGCTTTAAACTTTTTAACAGAAACAGTGTTCTGAATGAATACATTGTTACAGGTATTGTTTTGTCTGTACAATGTAAAAGATGAGGCTGCAACTCTTTTATAGCTGATTTTTTTCAAATGTTTTAGAGTGCATTTATGACATTCCTTTTCATGAATGCACCAGGTTTTGATAGAAACATCGGCACAAATATCATCTTGAAATGATAAAAGTTATGAAAATGAATTAAAACCACAGGGCAACATTAAGCTTAGGTCGGCAACAGCAGAGTGAAGTATGAAGACAGTGAGGGAGTGTGAATAAACAGTTCTCCATGTAGGAAAAGATAACACAAAATAATAATAATTGAAATTTTTCACTAACAGACATTCTAATCCATTACCTAGGGTCTGGCCTTTCAGAGTCCACCGTTACAGTGACTGAGAAAAAGGTGAAACAAGTGATGACTCTTGAAGATGAGACCTTCACTAAATTCTTCAGCCAAGTGGAGGAACACCCCACAGCCATAACCAGGGTGGATGTAGATGAAGATTTTGATGCGATATTCGGTCCACAGGAGCCAAAGTGAGCAGTCAGCAAATTCCCCTGTTGGGGGGAATTTCAATTATACTAAATTATACTAAATCATTGCCGTTGGTGATATTTAACATCCAATCTCTTGCAGGCTGACTTCAGAAATGGTGCAACACAAGCGAGCTGTGCGTCCAGCCAGAAACGTGGCGGCCTCCAGGAACCCTCTGAAGAAACTTGCTGCCAGAGAGGACATCAGACACGAGTACACAGAGCAGAGGCTCAACGTGGGTCTGCTGGAGAGCAAGAGGATGAAGGCGGAGAAAAGTGAGCAAGAGGAAGGAGGAGATGAAGGGAAAGACTCTGGAAACAGGCTCCTGTTTCACCAATGGATATATATGGGCATACATTAGAAATTTACATCCCATGGTAGTATTTGTGAGGTGTTTTTTTTTAGTATGCATCATCAGTTAATGCAGGTCTCAGCAATCTTGTCTTCAAGTGCAAAGTTGCATCCCAAGATGCCGAGGATGTGACCATGTTGTACTGTTGCACAGGTGTAGTTCTAACAGTTTTCTGGGCTTTTTTGGATATGGGTGGCGTCTGCAGACTGAATAAATTGACTAAATAAACCCCTTCCTGCTGCGTCCAATAAATAAAAGCAATAAACGCGTGTGTCCTCTTCAAAGTGTACCATGGCAGTAGCAGTGGACAAAGCTGGATTGAAGTGGACTGAGCTGCTGTAGATACAGATTTTTCAGTTCCTGGAGCAGTTCCTTATTGGTAGCAGGGCTTTCAGAGGAGGATAGTTTTTGTTTTCTGACCAGCACTTAACACTAGAATGTAGTTTACCAATGATAATGCTGCCATGTACCAACCATCCCAAAGACTGCTGACCCCTAGGTTAGTGGCTAGTTTTCCTTCCATTTCAAATGCTGTCTTAGGTGAAATTTGAAAATGTTCCAAGACATCTATGGTGTCATCATGTTCAAGACCTAAATCTGGTTTTCTGCTTATGGGCTTATTCTAGGCTTAATTATTACCATTATTTTGTTTTAGTTCTGGTTATGCAGAGGGTTGTGGATGAGTCAGTGTCCTTATGAAGCTGCACAAAACAGTTTCATGTTCTGGTCAAAATTGTCTTCATTTTTTTAGTCATGTTTCCTTAGGAGTTTTGCAGCTGTGTTGGCCCTGCGACGGAACAGATTTTTTCTTTTTCAGTCTGATACTATGAGTTTGATCACTGGCTCAATATTTTATCTCAAAAGCCAATGTTTCCCAAACAGTTTTTCTGAAGACCCATATTTTACGTCACAGATGTTTGTCATAGCATGTCATAATTAATATTAATCATAAACATTGTCCATTAATGGACATTAATGAAGACATTCTATTGTTGAGTGGAATCTGAACAATTAGCATTACAGTGATGAAACCAGAAATAATGACTGAGAAAACATGATGTTAAAGGTTCCCCTAAAATATCTCTTGCGACCCACCTCAGGGAAACAATGACCTAGATTGTTTTGAGACTTGCTCTGACTTTATTTAACAACAGGTAGCTGACCAGAGTCAGTTTCCTGTCATTGTCTTCAGAGATATATGTGTTTTCCAGCGGATCATTCCCTTAGCCTGTGGCTCTGACAAAAGAAAAAAAAAAGAAGGTCACTTCTTTGGGTTTTTTCTGTACCTGTCCTAAATATAACCAGGTCCTCCTGACTCTCTTCTCTTCTCTTCTCTTCTCTTCTCTTCTCTTCTCTTCTCTTCTCTTCTCTTCTCTTCTCTTCTCTTCTCTTCTCTTCTCTTCTCTTCTCTTCTCTTCTCTTCTCTTCTCTTCTCTTCTCTTCTCTTCTCTTCTCTTCTCTTCTCTTCTCTTCTCTTCTCTTCTCTTCTCTAATCCCTTCTTCTTCCTCCCTTTACTGCAGTGAACAAGAGCTCTGGTCTGTCTGAAGTGGCTCTGGCTGGTCTTGCCAGCAAAGAGAACTTTAGCAATGTCAACCTGCGCAGTGTCAACATCTCAGAACAAATGTCCAACAACTGTGCCGTACCGTACAAGAAGCTTATGCTCCTGCAAGTCAAAGGTAAGTTGAATGCACAGATTCTCTCTCAGACTGTTGCTTGTGGGATTGGTGCAGCAGGGAGGTTACAAATATTAGTATTCCAATAATAAATCAAATTATTTAAATGATTGAGATGGATGATATAAAAAGTCAAACATGTTAGTTGTTTTATTTAGCAGCAGAGACAGGAATGCAGTCAGATAGTGTAGAAGACAACAGCATGCAGGATGCTGCGTGCTGCTGACATTTCCAGAGTAAATCTAAATGAGGAGATGGGACTGGGTCTATTTCTGTGTTTGTGCTCCTCCTCCGCAAGTGTGTTGGTGACAGCTGCAACCCCTAAGTCATGCTTCCCAGGTCACCTCGTGTTATCCTGAGCTGATCCTTTCTTCCCAACCACATTGTGTGTAATCTGGAGCAAATCCACTGCACTAGTGGCAGGGGGTAATGGGAAGGGGTGATGTATTTTCTTTTGTTGTTGTTGTCACAGGACATTTTTTTAATGACCTAAAATAATCCAAACCCTAAATTTAAAAATCTAATTTACAAAATATTGGATATATTCCCAAACCTTTTAGAAGTAGAACATATCAAACAAAAAATTATATTACATGTTTTTATGAGACAAGTACAATTTAATTTCACAGATTTGTCAGATATGATAGACAATCTAAATTGAATTGAATTTGGTTTCATAAAGTTATATTTGAACCAGTTAAAGTGCTGCATGTTCTGTTGTTTACCTGTTTAAACAAAGGCTGCTAGAGCAGACTTGGTTCTTAACCTGGGTTTGATCGAACCCTAGGGGTTCAAGACACCGCGGAGGTCAAGACACAGCAACTCACCCTACTAATGTAGGATTCGGTTAATGCACATATGAAACTGTTGAGGTTCGGTTGCTCCAACAAGGTTAAGAACCACTGGTCTAACTGTTACTATCAGTTAGCCTTTTTTTGCTTTATATCTTTAAAAAAAATAATTGTCTTGATTCAAATAGGGGTTAAAAACATTACATCAAAAACATGCTTTATTGTTCACAAATGACACGTTTCCCTGTTTGGCAAGTGTCTCAACCAATAGCTACATTTCCAGTGACTGTTTCTCTAGCTGGCTTCTAGGCAAATGTCTGCCACCCAGACAAGAAAAAAACATACTGGCTGTTAAGTAATGTTCCTCTGTAACCCAGACCTGCTAGCAGTGATAATTGGAGCAGCAGTTAATGAACTTCCTGTCTGTGTTTGTGTGTAAAACCAGGCCGAAGGCACGTCCAGACCAGGCTGGTGGAACCCAGAGTTTCCTCCCTGAACAGCGGGGATTGTTTCCTGCTCATCACACCGCACCACTGTTTCATCTGGACTGGAGAGTTCGCTAACATCATTGAAAGAAACAAGGTTTGTCACTTGTGTGGGTCATATCAAAGAAAAAAATATCCGAGGTATTGTGTGGATGTGGCTAGTTGTAAGCACGAGTGTAAAAGTTCAGTCTGTCTTCAATGTACAGTGGCAGTAAACTGACACAAACCATTGTTTCAAGGCCAAATTGAGAAAAAAAAAAAAAAACTTAACATAATGCTGACCTCATTCCCACTCAGCAGACACAAAGGAGTGACCCACATATTTAAGAATAGTTCAAATAGAAAGTGAGTTTACCGCCAGTTGCTACTAGACTGCAAAAATAAACTGCTGAATTTCTACTTATGTTTATTTATTTGATTTATCTGATTCTGAGTGATGTTTCACTAACACTTTTTAAAAACCTTTTCAAAAGTGCTGCATCAACTAATAGCACATTACTTCTAAATGAACATCTTTGGAAAGTTTCTTGAAGAGCCAATGAACTGACTGATGAAAATCTTACATCTTTAGAGAAGAAGAAAGCTGCATTTAGTATAGACATCTTGTGGCTCTCTATCTCCTCAAAACTTCCTCGCTATTTGAAAAGCAGGTCTAGGTCTCCAAAAGAAATTTGGAGAACTTGTATTCAGGAGGCAAGGCTATGGGGACATGCTAATAAAGTTGCTGACACAACATATATTGTTTTATTTAAAAAATACCAGTTTTCATGCCAAAGCTTCATTACACTAAAGGCCTTTTGGGAAAAAAATTATTAACCGTAATCTCGATTTTGTGTAAAAAATGTTAGGGGGCGCTGTCTTACGGAAAATAGATTAACATTTTTCTGTTTAAATCTAGGCATCAGAGTTGGCCAACTTCATCCAGAGTAAGAGAGACCTGGGTTGTCGTGCGGACTATGTCCAGTTTATCGATGAAGGTGTCAGCACAAACTACCACTCCTTCAGAGAGTTCTGGCAGATCCTGGGAGGCCAGTCCAGTTATCAGTGTAAGCATTCACAGCAGACATGGTCAGAATCAAGCTGCCTGAAGAAGTTGTATTGACCCAGTGTTTCTCCTCCACCACAGCTGCAGGATCACCTGATGAAGATGAGCTATATGAAAATGCAATCGTGGAGACAAACTGCATTTACCGTCTCATGGAGAACAAACTGGTGCCGGATGACGACTACTGGGCCAAGATGCCTTGGTGTTCTCTGCTCAAATCCAAGGAGGTCTGACAAAAAAGATAAATCAATATATGTAGACTTATTTATGTTTTTAAACTAACTACTGTAAACTCCTTTTTCTTTACATTGCAGGTGTTGGTGTTTGACTTTGGCAGCGAGATGTACATATGGCATGGAAAGGAAGTGACACTTGCACAAAGAAAAGTGGCCTTACAGCTCGCCAAACACCTGTGGAACGGCACGTTCGACTACACCAACTGTGATATCAACCCACTGGACCCTGGAGAGTGCAACCCACTCATACCAAAGTATGGAATAGAGGTTTTTATTTGGTTCTAAAATAAATAAAAATTAAAAAAAATGTGTTTATTTTGACAAAAGTAAAAAATAAAGCCAAAAACACCCTCATGTATATTTGTTTGAGTTTAATTCATAATTAATGTTAAATTCACAGTTGCAGTAAAAAGTCTCCACTTCACATAAATATCAGAGATGACGTTTTTTTATCTGAACTTACTTTTCAACATTGTGATCAAATACCGGCTTGCTTACCCCTCTGAATGCACTCCTACAGGAAGGGCCAGGGTCGACCCGACTGGGCAGTGTTTGGCAGACTGACTCAACACAATGAAACCACTCTTTTTAAAGAAAAATTTCTGGACTGGAGCGACTCAAGAAAAACAACAAGTCCTTCAAAAAACAACAACAACCACGTCACTGAGCTAAAGGTAACATAATATACAGTGTATACATAAAATTATATATTTTTTTACTACTTAACTACTACTACTACTACTTGTGCTCCACACAGGATTCTTCCACCTCTGGCCCTCCTCGTGCCTACAATGCCTCCCTCATGCTGCCGGTTTATCAACGTCCCGTCTGTTCCATTTTGGATGGTTTCAATGTGGGTCGGGGCTACGGTGTGGTGGAGGTGGACGATTGGAGAAGTTATGAGATCAACACCTTGGCTGTGGAGGTGTGGCACATCCTGGAGTTTGACTACAGCCGCCTGCCGCGGCAGAGTATCGGTCAGTTCCATGAAGGCGACACTTACGTGGTGAAATGGAAGTACATGGTCAGCACTGCAGGTTAGTGTCAACGGCTTGGTTTGGTATGTAGTCGGGGATTTATATAAACATGTTGAGATCTCCTTATAGAATACTTGAAGCCTCATCAATCATTATTATGAATCATTAATGTTTTATTTATCTGTGCAATATACCTAGTGCCATTAACTGAAGATTACAATGAATAGAAAAACTTCCAATTTCTAAGAGCACTGTTTTTGACGGCATAATGCCATAGCTATTGAACGGAGGTGATTTTGGTAACTGTCTAGAAAACTATGGAAAATGGTTGTTTTTGTTGTAACCGTTATACTTGTCAGCAAGTAAAGCAAGCAAATGTATGTGTAGCAGTACCAGGCCATAAATTTCCCATGGCTTTATATGCGTTTATATAGGGATGTCAGATATTAACTTTTGCCATATTTTGTCACTTTTTTTTCACATTTTGCCCATATTGTCCAAAAGCTTGATTTCTAAATCTGATATCAACAGATGCAACACATGCAACCAATTATTTATCTGCACTTTTGCAATTATCACATTATTGTTATTATTATTATTAAATATTAATTATAAGATTCAGATTCAACTGTATAATTCACATTTTAAAAATTATAATTGCAAAAGTGCAAATAAATAAAGCTGAGACTTTAAATTGAATGAAAATAAAACATTTTCCAAATGCAGTTACACTTGGGTGTACACTGTGTGTCACTGATACTTAATTATAGTTAATCTAGTATGACATGCTAATATTTTTGTGTGTTGCAAACTATTTAGCCCTTAACACCTCCTGAATCCCACAGGTGTAAAAAAAAAACTTATCATCATATTGTTATACTAACAACATGTTTTTCATCAGTGGGAAGGAGGCAGAACCCGGAGCAGATAAAGACAGCTGGGCCTGGGAAGGAGAAATGCTGCTACTTCTTTTGGCAAGGTCGCAACTCCACCGTAAATGAGAAAGGAACTTCAGCTCTGATGACTATGGAGCTAGATGAGGAGAGAGGAGCACAGGTAATTCCCACAGGAAAAAAATCCTGGAACCTTTCATTTCTTGGGGCAGAACTTTCATTTTTTTTATTTCTTCCTGTTTTGTTCCAGGTGCAGGTTCTGCAGGGGAAGGAACCTCCATGCTTCCTGCAGTGTTTTAAAGGAGGGATGGTGGTGCACTCGGGGAAACGAGAGGAGGAGGAGGAAAACTCCAGGAGTAAGTCCAGACCTCAGCTCTGCTGTTGCTCAAGAAAGAAAATGATGTTTTTAGTTTAGACGAACTGGATGTCAAATATTGGACGATGAACATGGACACTATAAATATGCCTAATAACTCCTCTTTAATATGATCTTAGTTTGTTGCTGTTCATTGTAACGCTCCCTCTTCCTCTCCTGGCTTTTTGTTTCCCAGACGACTGGCACCTCTACTGCGTTCTCGGTGAGGTGGAATTGGAGGGCCACCTGCTGGAAGTTTTGTGTCACTGCAGCAGCCTGCGCTCCAGAGTCTCCATGGTGCTGCTTAGTGTCAGTCAAGCCATCATCTATCTCTGGCACGGGTGCAAGTCACAGACACAGACACGCTCCGTGGCTCGCGTATCAGCCAATAGAATCAAAGAACAGTGAGTATATCCATTCATGTTGACTGTCTTGTTTACATGTTAACAGCTGTCTAGTAAAGTAACATCATCAGTCACTGTCATGTCTGTGTCTTGCCACAGTTGTCCTCTGGAGACAGGCCTCCACAGCAGCAGCAAGGTATCCATTCACGAATGCGATGAGGGGGCAGAGACTGCAGGATTCTGGGAAGCCCTGGGTCAGAGGGACAGGAAGGCCTACGACTGCATGCTACAAGGTAAAGCAGTCCATTAAGACCATAAACAAGTGAACGTGTTTTATTTCCTGGCATTTTGCTCATGTCAATGTGTTTCTCCCATTTTGTCCCCCAGACCCAGGCAGGTTCAACTTTACTCCTCGTCTATATCAGTTGACCAGCAGCTCTGGTGAATTCACTGCTGTGGAGTTTCTGTATCCCGCCAAAACCCTGGAGCAGGTCAATTCCATGCCGTTCCTCCAGGGGGATCTGTACACAGCTTCTCAACCAGGTATAAGCAGGATCCCCCATGGGAAGAATACAAACTTTAACTAAGTAATACATTGTTATTATTAGTATTTCTCCTTGAGCAAGTTGACAATGAGAAAATTTCACAAATGATATAAGAATTTTTTTTTAAATGAAATATTTAACATATTAACCTTTTGACCAAGTCAACAATTATTGACTTAACAGAATAATATAAACTATTGCTCACCAGAGACCATCAGGTTGGTCACAAGAGAGTTTTTTTTGGGATGCATTGCATCATGTTTCATAGGTTGTTTAAAACTAAATCAATACTTATTGTTCAGATATCACACTCTTATAAAATATTGTCATTGCTCTCTTAAGCTAAATGGTACAAACAGGAGATGGCTGTACACAGTTACACAGTACTTTAGCATAGTGAACCCACAATTGAAGTACAAAATATACCCTGTGTCATCATATGCAATTTCTCATCTTTGGCTGGTACATGTTTCCATGTGTGATGTAGCAGCATCTTCAGTCATGTCTGTCCCTTGTCCTCTGCTCAGCCCTGTTCCTGGTAGACAACCACCATGAAGTGTACTTGTGGCAGGGCTGGTGGCCACAGGACAGTGAAAGCACAGGCTCAGCCCGGATCCGCTGGGACAGTGACAGAAAGTGTGCCATGGAGACAGTACTGCAATACTGCAGAGGTAGTGCATTAAACTGCTCATCAATCCTATTGTTTTGTTGTTGTTTTAAGCCAGTGATGATTCAAGTGTTATTTTATGCGTTTAAAACAGTTGAAGAAATAAAAAATATATATTTATCTTAAACATTTAAAATGATTTTTGATTCTTGTTTTTTGATTTGGTTTAGAAAGCTCAAATACAAGTTTTGGGACTGAGCTTGTGCCTTATTTTCATCTTCATTTCACCAGAAAAGAATGAGAAGAAACCTCCTAAATCATATTTGATCCACGCTGGATTGGAACCACTGACATTTACCAACATGTTCCCTAGCTGGGAGCACAGAGAGGACATTGCTGAGATCACTGAGAGGGTGAGTTCACGCACTGGTTTTCCTGGTTCCTCCCAGATACATTGTTTAATTAGCAACAGTATGTAACTGTTGATTCTGAAGTTAAACCCAGTAAGATTTTAATTTTCCTCTGATAGTGTCCTGTGAAAGTCTCTTTCCGTCCAACATTGAGATCCAGTTTTCTCTTTGTCCTTGCTCAGGAGGCAGAGGTTTGTAACCAGATCATCTTGGTGGAGGATGTGTTGGCCAGGCTCTGCAAAACCACATATCCACTGTCTGACCTTCTGGACCGACCTCTTCCTGAGGGAGTTGACCCTCTGCGTCTGGAAGCGTACCTGTCTGAGGAGGACTTTGAGGTAGGAACATGATGAGGCAAAATTTTCATTGTTAAACACACCGCAGCACACAATTAAATGTGTGCTGCGACATCTTATTATTTGACATCTTATTATGTCATTATTGGGGTATTTTAACATTGATGAGTCTCAATATGTAGTGCATTCAAAAAAGTTATATACAAAAAGGCTTCTTCTAGTTTATGTTTATCTGTGTATCCTTAACCTTTTGGCAGATGATTTCTTTTCTCTACACCAGAACATTTCCTTCTTACACTCTAATACTCTGTCCCTCTCTCTCCCTTGGTTTTTTTATGGACTCATTGTTATTGTATTGATTTCACCCTCCAGTGTATAGGCCCATACAGGGAGGTGAGTCTGATTCTTGAGCATGGATGAGTAGGACATGTTGAAAAGCATTGTCTCGTAATAAACATAATCCAGTTTTACTACCAATCCTCTACTTCGTCAGCTGATCCTGGCATATTCAGCATGATGTTCTCCCTACAGGAAAACATGTCTGTGTTTGACTAACCCCCAGACAGGAAATCTAAACCAAAGAGACTCAGATTATTCTACTGTTGGTGGTTTTAATTTTGACTGTCAGTATGCATGAGTGTGTTGCCGTTGTTTGCAGGGCTGGCTGTGTTGCAGTCCAGACCTGAGTGTGTGGTGAACTTTCTTCTGACTCCTGATGTAGTGTTGTGTGTCCTTGCTGAATTTATGCATGACTGGTCCCACAGAAAACCCTGGAGATGACCAGAGAGGAGTATGGAAGTTTACCTGTTTGGAAACAGGTCAACTTAAAGAAAGCAAAAGGACTTTTCTAGCTGAACTGAACTGAGCTGAAGGCCAGGAGAGACCATCACGGCTGTTTTGTATTTCTCTTTTTTTTGGCATATAAACAGATGGAATCCGAGGAATCACTCTGCTGCTTATCACATCCATAAGAGACTTATGTTGGTAGAAGCACGTGATACTCACACACTTCAAGGTGTTTGTACAGATGTACAGTACACACAACTGTCAGTGCCCTTACGCTGTCAGCAGTGCAGTAGGTCTGTCACCCTGCTCGTCACATTCTGTTGCCCCTGTATGGTACTGTATGTTGCTGTGTAACAAATAAATTATATTTATATTAAAAATGTAATAGGATTTAAAAATATATAAATGTCCAAACTGAAATATTAACAAGTGAAATGTATATCAAGGAGAAGTTGTGTGACAAAGGCTATGTCTTTGTTGTGTAGTTTGCCATTTTATAAGAAGCATGTCTTCAGACATAAGACGTGAAAGAGAAATAATAGAGCTTTTATTATTAATAAACTGAGAATGTGTGATTTTTAAACCCTACTATGTATAGTGCCTTGTTTTGTGTACAGTTTCCATACAGATTATAGTCTGCATTCTGAGGACTTTGTGAAATAAAGATTGTAGAAATTAAAGATTAACACACTGTCTTGTTGCTCTTTAACTAAAGAAAAAAGATTTTTTTTTAAACGATAGAGCCAGAGCGTTAACCGATGTGTTCCGTTTAAATCCTTATATTGCCAGTAGGTGGCAGCATAGGCTGTAATTTTGGAGGCTGAAACTGCAACCGTTTTTCAACACCATCTTTCTTTTAGATTCATCGGGATTTAGGGGGAGTCACGAGGTGTTGAAGGTGTCCCCAGGTACAGCGTGTACATTGGCAAAAAAGTCGAAAACGTACTCATAAGTAAATGGTGTCATAGTCCAGCTTATGTCAAACTTCAGGCACAGCTGGCTGCTCTCAGCTTTTACCTTTGATTAAGGTGTTTTAAAAACGAGTCGTTTATTTCTGTAACATTGTGAATTTCAATTCACAGCTTCGTGGGATTCAAGCCCAGGGCCTTCTGCATGGGATTTAAGACGGATTTTGTATGAAAGAGTTTCTTCCTCCTGGCTTGTTTACAACACCCACTCCTCAAATTGATCGCTTTGCTTTACCATTTGCAACAGCTACCTACTGTAAACCACACGTTTATAAAGACATTTCTTTTTACTGGGAGCTTACCAATAAACATACTAAAACAGTTTAGAATGGACAGTTCATCAGATTGGACAATTATAGAAATATATGCCATTTTTATTACCTTAAGTTGTAAAGTATTGAGAAAACAAATGAGTCCAAAAATGCATCCAAATAGATTGAGCTGTAACGTATTGGCTCCTTCTTTACTTAAGTCACGGTCAAATTTAAGTCAGATGTTCAAGCAGAAATGTTTTACATTTCTAGAATAAATATATACTGTGAGACAGTGGTCTACACCCTGAGGCTGATTTACAGGGAGATGACAGCAAATATATATAATGATTGCGTATAGTAAAATAATACATACACTACATCAGAATAGCCAGTAGGCTCGGAAGATAGCATTTAAAACAGACAATGTTTGTATAAACTGTTCTGATACAATTACAGTAAATCTGAAAAAGTGAAAGACATTATGTTGTTTTTTTTTTCTTTACTTTTAGGTAGTAGATTAAATTCCCAGCAGTAATTTATAAACATACAAATGCAAATACTATGAGAAGATATTGTTCTCTTGTTGTCTGGTCCTCTGTTGTTTTTTTTTTTGAGCAGTTGAAAAGAATGGTGTGGTATACACCCGGTTTACCTACAGTGTGTGATGCAGCACATATGTGGAGGTGAAAGATCCAGTCAGCCTTTAAAGCTCGTGGCCTTATTTTCCAGGACATTCTCCAACACACACACACACACACACACACAAACACACACACACACACTCTTGTACTGAGAGTTCTCAGATGTTCTCAATATCAGCTGTTGGCCTGAGCTGGGAACAGGCACAATTAGAGGGGAATTTCATGTAATCAAAGTAGAACAATATACACAGCAGGTTTGTGTCTGTCCAACTGTTGCTTCATATTTTAACAACCTTACTGACAGCCTGCCCTGAAACAACAGCAACAGAGAGAAGAGCTGCTGCTTTTTCCACAGCAGTTGGCAAGAAGCAGCGTGGTTTTCGCTGTTCTTCATCCGCTCACCCTCTCGCTTTCATGCTAAGTTGTTGGATGCAGAGCCTTCGCCAGATTTTTTTTTTTTACATTTCTCCAACATGCCTCCTCTGAACTTCGCTGAAGGAGTTTGATGTGCGACAAGGCATGTTTCCGCTCCCACCCACTCCCTCACACCCACTCAGAGCGTCGAGCCCACCCTTCCACCTCTCCTCCCCCATCCGGGCCTGTCCACGGCTTAACTCTGTTTCAGAAGAATGTACAGTACGCTGCTATGAAAAACCACTAGGTGTGTGTGTGTGTGTGTGTGTGTGTGTGTGTGTGTGTGTGGAGCCCATCTGAGCACGTGTTTGACTCTGAACCCAGTTCCATGTGCGGATCTCTGACAGCTTTTCTGTGGTAATACAGTCCTGTATGTAAAGGCAAACAGCCGTACACACACATCAACACTATGAGGAACCAAATGCACCATGTGGTGTGTCACTAATTTTTTAAAAATCTCTCAACTCTGTCCCTATGATGTCGGGAGATAAGTTATATATTTTATCTTTCTATTCTGTTCTTTCTTGCTTGTCCAGGATGACCTCCTCTACGCCCATCTGTATAAGTCCCAAAAATAGTGTGTATCTGATATCCTGAAAAGAAATGTTATAGTGTAGGTTGGAAAAGATTATCTTTTATATTATTATTCCTTACACAATGCAAAGTTTATGCAAGGTACACCGTAAGGTAAATTCTATTATTGAATCATCTTGTGCCAATATTTCCGTTTAGGCCAGCAGAGAAGGCTTTGATGGCCCTGACGGCCTACCACTGGTGTTGTACACAATAGATCAGTCAAAGAAACATACATCCTGAAGAATATCAATCTATGTTCGTCCCGTGTTTTTATTTCCCAAACAAGGGCTTGCAACATCTGCATTATTCAGTTTGAGTATATAATTAAAGATGTTATTTAACAATCCTACACCTGACAAGTCCCATAAAGGAAGAACCATGGCAATAATTTATCACCAAAATCTCAGCTAAAACGTGAAAAAACTGCACCAGGTTATCAGCGAGTGAAAACAGTGCCACGCTCAGCACCTCAGTGAAAGCTGGTGGATTTGAACCTGGAGCCCTCCAGACACATGTCCAGTTACTTAACCACTAGGCTATTGCCCCCTTTAATGTCTTCAAATTCTTTATAATTATTGTTATTATTGTATAATGATTGTTTTAAATTTTTGAAATTACAGAGCTTTTTGGAAGGTTGTAAATGAATTGTGTAAGAATAAAAAAAAACTCCCCTACATCTTCTTATAACATCGGTGTAACGGTAGTGGAAAGGAGCCCAGGAAATGTCATTACTTGGTTCAAATAATTTCAACAGTCCACGTCTGGCAGCCTGTAAACTTTAATGTGTCACAGTTAAACAGCCCTGCAGTTAAGTTCAGGGCTTGGGTACAATTTGCCAAATTGGCTAAATTACCAGGACTTGACTTCCACTGGCACTGCTACAGCTCTGGTTTGAATTTACCAGTTGTCCAAAGGTTCTTTTCTAGCTATTGCCACCAACACTTTTTTACCTCTTTGGTACAGTCATGTGCTCATTTATAGTGGTTTTAACAGGTTTGTAACTCACATAAATATATAAATCACAGTCAAACAGGGATTTCTATTTGGGCCCAGAACTATCTTCTGTTTATTTTTTAATGCCAGTGCAGTCTTCACAAACACATTTGTCCCTGAATTTGTGAGCAAAAGAACGGACATAAGCCCTCTGTTGTGACATTAACAATGAATGCATTTTTAGCCATTTTAAAAAAAAAAATTTTATTTTTTGAAGATTACTTCTGGATCTTATGAGGACTGTATTTCACAGTGATCACTAGTCTCCAAACCAAAAAAATTACACATTTTCACAATTTTAACCACCAAAATATTAATAACTATTAATAAGTATTTTAAGACAAATGAATGCATTTTTAGTCATTTTTGAAAAAAAATATATTTTTGGAGATTACTTCTGGATCTTATGAGATATGACCTATTGGAAGGGCAAAGGTTCTCAGTGTTGTAATGAAGACCTATTTTCTTTTTTTTTGTTTCCAGTATTTTCTTAATTTCTTCTGTTGAGTTGAGTTTTTGATGTTTATTTTCCAATCCAATCTCGGTCTAGATTAGCCTTTGGGCATGGGTCGTCATTTGGGGAATACTTCTAAATTTGGTCATTTGCATTACCTTCATCCACTAGTCTACATCATGAGAACTGGGTCATGGTGCAGCAGTCTCCGTGACCACCACCCACATCACTCTTCACCATACCAGCCCCTTGTGTATCTTCTTCTAAGTGGTGAGTTCACTAGCAACCTCCCTAACTGAGATATATCTTGCCTAGGAAGTGAACCCGTGGGTATCAAACAAATGGCAGAGACATTGTCTCTCCCTCTTAACAGGGGCAGCACTGTCCACCACTGCCAACCAAATCCCACTACTTCCAACTGTGCGCCTTTCTGTGGTTGGTGAGCCCACTGGAAGTTATATGGGTCTCGATTGTGGATACGTACCTGAAGCCTTGTGGACCCGAGTCTGCTTCTTTAACCGCTAGGTCACCACTGCCTTTTTTAAGATTATTTGCTTTTCTGAAGCCTGAAACCAAATTGTCCAGTTTTTAATCCATTATTATTATTATTACGGGTTATTGCATTAGTGACAAGTGATGTCACAGTATCTCAGCCCAGTCTCTAGGATGTAAATTGCCCTTTTCCAATTTAATGATTAATGGATTGTGATAATGTATAAATAAGGTACATATTCTAAAAATGCCTTTGTGAAGTAGGATAAATATGTTACACACCTCTAAGGTTTTATTTTTATCATAGTGTCCACAGGGCATGTCGTTGTTTTTTTTTTTGTGATTTTTGATTTATTATTAGATTGATCCAAAGGGTAATTAAAACATCAGTCAATATTTAGTGGGGCATATGCCGTGGATACTTAGCAGCTGTGACTGCCTGTGAATTCTAATAGCTGGGGCAGGAGTGAGCAGCCCCCTGTTGGCAGGTATAACTGCCTAATGCTCTTAACCATCTGCCCACACTCGGGCCCACCTCCACACTAACGTAACGTTTTGTTGATCATAACCGTATTAATTCATCGCGGGCTGAGGTGCAAACAGGCACAGTTGAGTCTTTTCCCCCCACAGTTTTCACATTTGGCCACAGGCCCGTACAACAGGACTGCCTTCCTCTCCCCCTCATCTGGGTCTACAGAAGCTGACAAGCTGCAAACAACGAGATTCCAAATAAGGCTTAGCAGGTATTCTTCTGCTGCTGTGTTTCCTTTTTGTTTGCACTTTCTATTTATGTGTGGATTATCACATGCTCTCAGCACAGCATACAGTAAAGCGCTAGCTCCTCTTACTGTCTCCTCATCTCCTATCCTCTCTACACTTTACACTTTTTTCCTTCTGCCTTTACCTTTCCACTTTTCTCCTCCCCTGTCATCCTCCTAATTCTGCTGCTCCTTGTCTCGTCTCTTCTTGTCTGCTCTCTGTGTTTTTTAAACTATTTTTTTCCCTTTTCAGTCAACTTTCCTTTGAACGCCTCTCCAATCGCATCTCCTTCGGTTTCTGTGCTCTCATTGAGTCACCTGACCTTGTTTTATTCATGTACTCTCTTTTCTCCACTCAACTCCTTTTCTTCGTTCTTCAGCTTCCGTTACTGTAAGTTTCCTTTTCTCCTATCCTGCGCTGCATATATCGTTTTACCTTGCAAATGGTCTTTTCTTTCCTCTCCTTTCCTTTTTTTCCTCTCCATCTCCTGACTCCCCTTTTTATGTCACCTAAACACTTTCCTTCCAATCATTATTAAAGTCTCTCTACTAAAACTTTAGCTCCTGTATTATTATTTTTCTAAAGATTGGGTTGTGTCCATCAGGTGGGTCCAAAGAAATCTTTAAATGTTTCTTGCATCCTGTTTCCTAAACATTTCCAGTCAAATTTGCTGGTTTAGTTACTGTTTGTCGTTTATAACTTGAATTATATCATTTTTGAAGATATCACACTAGTCAACAATACAATCTCCTCATCGATGGGTATTAAGGGGCAGTGATTTAGGAATAATGTCTATTGACTTTGGTTGTGAACGCTTGTGCCCAACTTTTTCATCCAAAGAAAGCAACTTCAAAGATTCATGTTGAGATAATTTAGGGGAAATTACATTCAGATGATATCATTTTTCTCATATTTTTCTCTGCCTGTGTTTAACAGTAAATTACAGTAAATATAGATTCAGGCCTCAGGTCCTGCTAACCTGTTTTGTCTTTCCTGTCCTCAGTCCAACATGAACAGAGACGCTCTTCTTTCAGAGCTGGCTAAAGGCTCTGTGCCATCTGAACAGGCGACCACACACTCCAGCACGTGGCCTTTGTAAGTAAAGACTTTATGTCTCGGGTTTATGAGCTGAGTTAACCTTCTTTCCTTTGCGGCTACAAAGTAGGTGGTATTTGATGGTAGAAGATCTAATGGTTATTTTATGACCAAGTAAGAACAAGTCATGGACCACTTACCAAATCTCCCTTTAAATATTAAAACAAAACTGTTGCAGATTTAGTTTTTATGGCCATATGGAAAAGAAAATTACCTGGAGTGGGCCACAGTGACATTTATATCATGCCAGTTGTCTGTCAACACAGTTTGGAATGAGAAGAAAAGAGGAAAATGGAATTTAAAAGTATTAATCCAGATGGATAAAGAAATAATTTTATACACTCAAAAATTCAGGATGAAGATTGTTACTGTTATTATTATTGTTTTTTTTTGTAAGATGTCCTCCGTGCTTAAAATCTCCATAAAATGTATTATAGCCTGTCTTAAACAGAAAAAAATCTTGACAAATACAGTGACCACCCGGCAGGTAAAATATACTGCCAGTCCACAAACTTCATAGTTGTTCTACAACAACATAAAACTGTTATTCACTACAATGTACAAGTTATGATAATAAAAAAAAGATTAAACATAAAAGAGCATAGTTGTAAATGATTGTTATTTTGTTGTGGGTATTGGACAAAATAGTGGATAAATCAAAAGATTTTGCAGTTAAGAATGCAAGATTGTTTAATTCTCCAACTGCAAATCTTTGGAGTGTAGATGAGGTTTTTCTCTGTATTTGGCCCTGGGATGGACCGGTGAACCATAACTTTCTTCACGTTCTGAATGAATCAGCAGAGAACGGATGGATGGACGGATGTCTTACAAAAATAATCAAACATTCAGAGTTTCCATTCATTATGAAGAAATCCTTCCCTGAGCTGTGTCCTCTCCTCCAAACACTCTACAGTGACCTGCTGTGCACTGACGAGTAACTTTGTTAGTTTAACTAATAGCTGCTTCTATTAATTAGATGGGATTAAATCCATGTAGCCCAGCAGAGACCCGTCTGTATTTGTGCTAATTATTGGAATCACATTGTAGTTAGTCTTCTAAGAAGCTCGGAAGAAACAGTTTGGAAACTACACCACTGTGAAATACGCCTTAACCTCAAGAACAATTAACCCAAAAAAGGAAAGCACACTGTAACAGGATTAGGTTTTTAGTGTGACAAATAAGTTATACACTCAGTATAATTCTAATAAACATTGATTTATAATAAGAATTGCACTTCAAATAAACCAGCCAGTTAAAATATCATGTCTGGGTTGGAAATGATCACAATAAATCCTCACCCAGACAATGAGTTTTTTTTTTTAAACCTGATCAGGCAAAAAGTAAACTGTTAAGTTATTATTTGATAACCAAGCAGTGACCTCCACCAAAGCCATGGGAAAGTTTGAACAGATGGATTCCATGCAGAAAAAATAATGTGTAATGTGTTGAAGTATTTGTACAAACTTCTCCCATAGGGGTGGAGAAACAGATGTGTGAGTGAGTGCCTCTAAGGAACTGTAGAAACTGTTCCTTAGAAAACCTTTCTTCTGCAACCAAACTCAATAGACATTATTTCTAAATAACTGACCATTCTTCTTCTTTTTTTTCTTTCAGATTGTTCCTTTTTAAGGGGGTGCCACATTGATCATCACTTCCATCTCTCCCCGTTTACTGTATCTTCTACTTTAATTCCAATGTCCTCCCTCATTACATCCATCAATCTCCTCCTTGTCCTTTCTCTTTGACTTCTACCTAGTATCTTCATCTCCAGGATCATTCTTATACTATCATTGATCATTATTAAACAAGGATAATTTATTGTTATCTGAGTGTTATCTCAACAATTAGTATTACTAAGTTTTAAACAACAATAGACAGTAATTGAATCATTAGAAATTACCACGGACTCCCTGAAAAATGATGTGAGGCGACCCAAAAATCTGTTCCGACCCACCTGACAGTTGTAACCCAGTCTTTGGGAAACAATGCCTTAGAAAGTTCAAAACGGTCACTCTTGTTTATTAACTCCGTTGTGTGTATTGTTAAGCCTCATATGTAAAAACACATTTTTAAAATCATCATAATGACTTTATCACAGTTCTGTCCATAAATTGAAACAATTTATGAGTAAATAAAGCAAGGTAATTATTTGATTACAGTCTTTCTGTCTGAAGTTTGCATGTTCTTTTGGTTGTATCTATGTTCTAGTATGTTGAGTCAAGATTTAGAAAATGCTCGAAAGGTTGTCGGCTGGACCCCAGCATCTGTATGGATGTATATATTGTATATATGGTTTCGGCTTCGCAGGCAGACCAGGCCCCAAAAATATATATCTTTAAGCAGTATCACATTTTGTCCAAATCTCGGCTGCTACGTATTAAAAAGGCCAGTGTCTCCCATGCGTTTGGTCTCGATATAACCTGCTCGAACTCAAAACTACGTCAACTTTAATTATTGTAACACAGAGTGCTGAAAATCAACATGCAAAATGTGGAAGTGATAAAACGCCTCAGCTTTATTCTTCGTTTAGCGGCTCAAAGCAGCAGCGTGGGTCACATTCTCTAAGTAACTGCTGCTTCCAAAATGTGCCAATCACTGCCTTAATCTTATGTCTAAATGTTGTAGGTTTTGGAGGAGCTCCCCAACAGGCTCCGTGTGTGTGCTGGAGAGAGAGGTACTTTTCAGGGAACAGAATGCCTCCAGGAGTCAGTGTTTTTTGCTGAAGTGAAGCAACTGCTCTCCCACTGACACCCTATCCTCATCGTGGCCTCTACACCTATAATCATCAAAAACAAACCATCACTGTTTTTTTTTTTAAAACTCCTACCTTCACTTTATCCCTTCCTGTGGCACAGGTAGCTGCAGAAAACAGGTGAGAAAAGACAAGTTCTCCTTCTTCCTGTGTGTGGAGGGTCTGTTAAAGAGGGGCAGCAGTTTCATGTAACAGAACTGCAGTCCCTTTGACATATGTGTTAGCTCGTAGTGGTTTTCCTGTGTTATTTTCTACGAGACTACAAAGTGGATTTTTTTTTATTTGTAAAACAGGAAGAGGTTTTTCTGTGTGATGTAAAAAACATGTGCTGCTCTGAGCGTCACATCAAACGTGTTTGCAGGGAACAGAGGAGGTTCAGGTGTATAATTTGTGTCGTACATGGATCCAAACAAAAAACACGGAGTAGCGTAACCAAGAGGAGAGACTGACTCAGACTGGGCACTGGGCTCTCGAAGCAAAGGGAAACAAAAACAGGGCTTCTTTATTTAGTTCAGCTCCAGTTGGAATGTGTGCCGTCGTCACACTGAGGAAGGGAGACAGGCTGGAAACATCCACAACAATATGATGAGGGATCTGCTACGCTGATATTATCAGCGCATTATTAGCATATTATGTAATATTTGATAATAATCCTTATCTCCCTCTTTACTGGAATATTTGAAAACCTGATAATGCAATACCTGGATTTTGCCAAATTACCCAAAAATTGTTTTGGGGTTAAAGGCTGTATCTCAAAATAAACACTAGATGGCAGCATTGCAGCTCATTTATTAGACCTTACACTTATACAATGGTTTGTACAGATAAATAAATAAATATTACCAGGCCTATATTGTTATCGGTTCAAATAGGAACTGGTAATACAATTTTTGGGTAATTTTGGATATTGACAAAAAAAGTTAATATACGATATCCGAAGATGTGATGCCCCCAGATGTCTGTCTGGCTATCACAATATATGACAATATATCTGGTGATTGTCATTAACTTCACATCGTTTTTATACATTATGCAATCAATTTCTTAACATAACGGCTGACTTGTATGTCACATAAACCATTAATCGACAATACAGTTTAAGATCACTTTAATAATTTTCATTTAATTCTCTGCACTCACTGTAGTTCTCTGTGATCTCAATGTAGTCTTACTCAGACCTGACCTTGTGTCCTCTCTGCTGTCCACTGTCTGTCTCGGATGGCTATTCTTGCCCACTGACACTTGGTATGACTCTGTGCTAACTCTGCCACTGCTTCATGGTGTTAACTTCACAATTCCAAACCACAACAGACACACACAAAACTGTGGTTAAAGCAACAATCTAAAAATATCTTTCTTCTACTTCTTCATTGCTCATCTGGCTTTGATTTGTCAGTGTAAACTTAACACAGGTCGTGTTATTTAGTCCGTGTGATCAGAGGAGCTGGCACCTGGTGACGTCCCACTGGTCTTATCCTATATCCTCTTGCTCTTTAGCTCAGAGTTGTTTAACTTCTGCTCAGAAAAAAGGGTCATATTTAGTCAGGGATACAAAATGATGCAAGCAAAAGCAATCCACTCTGTGTGGGGAGTTCAGACTGCAGTTCCTTTAAAGAGGAAGCGCTGATCCTCTCAAGTCGGCTATAAACAGGTTATCAGCTAAAAACACACAGTAGTAACGCTGCTCTACAAAATTTCCGACCTGTAGATGTCCCCATTGATGCATCAGGAGAATTTGTGCTGGTTTTGATCAAGAGATTTTATATTTAGCCTGAATTATTTTATAATCATTGTTATTAGTTGGTGGCCTAAGGGTAAGAAAGCAGACTTGGGACTGCAAGGTCTCCGGTTCGAATCGCCCCACTGCCAAATTACCACTGAGGTCCACTGAGAATGGCACCATCCCCACCTGCAACTCCCCAGGTCGCTCAAAGCTAGTGATGGGTTAAATTCAGAGGTCACATTTCGTAGTGTGCATTAATGTCAATTACAATATGACAAGGAGTTTTTTTTATTAATATTGTTAAAACACTACAATAAAATTATTGTTAATCTTCCAAATCTATGATTGTTTTATTTGGAAAATATTACTAAGAGGGGAACCACTTCAATTTTAATCAATATCAAGTGTTGTTCAATATCAAATAGCAATAGTAAAGGTTTATCAATGACTAAAATAATATGGGAAGGGATAAATGCCCATCAAACAGGACAGGATGAGATGGAAATTGTTGCCCTCCGTGGCAACCCCGGAGAAAAGGGATAAGCCGAAAGGAGAAGAAGGAGAAAATTGCCCATCAAAATTCAACAAAACAATCACAGGAAGAAAATGAAAGAATCATCCATATTCATTTAATGATTTTTATTCCACTATTTTTTCCAGTTCATAAAGATTAATATCTATTTTGACACCGATAAATCAAAGTTTTGGAGAAAAAGCTAGAGAAGTCAGATTGAGATTAGTTTGGACATGTTCAGAGGAGGGACAGTGGATACATCAGTAGAAGAATGATCCTAGAGATGGAGCTACCAAGTAAGAGACAGAGAGGAGCTTGATGGATGCAGTGAAGGATGACATAGTCAGAGTAGAAGATACAGATTTCAGGGTGAAATGGAAAATGTTGATTAGCTGTGACAGCCCTCTGAATAAGGCAAACGCAGCAAGGAGAAGAAGAACTAGAAAATCAGGTGACCAAATTTATCTGTTATTGTCCTGATTGTTATTTTATTCAGTTGCTTAAATCAAAAACATTTCTAGGGAATTCTCTTTAGAGAAACTTTGACCTGAAAAGCTGAAAATACTCTTCTTTTCTCCTCTGAGATGCGAGCATATCAAATTTAATGTGATAGCCAATCCTGATTTCACATCCAATTTCCATAAATGTACAGTATGTGAAACCTTCAGTTCACATGAACACGCTGAAAGACTGAGTGTATTTTTGTAACATGTCTTCAGGGGATCTTAAATGTGTTCTGCTTGCCATGTGCTATGAGTCAGTGGAAATGAAGACATCTTGTCTCACATCAAGGTATCACTCCAAACTGAAGAACCAAGAAGAAGAAAACAAATGTTTGCACAAAACCACTGTATTTTTGTATTTGCTGAATAAACAATATGTTTGGGAGTTCATTTCATGGTTGTTTATCATGAACAATGTGAATAAACAATAGACAATAGATTTTTTTTGACAAAAAAAGCAACAATTTTTAACCACAATTGAGAGAGAATTCTGTGGGCAGTAGTTGTAGTATCCAAATCACTACAACTATCTCTCTGCTGCTGCATCCTCAACTGCTGCAGGTGTTTTACGCCTGGGTAGAACTGAGAAATGGAACAACCATTGAAACAAACAATGATTATGTTTTCTCTGGCAGAGAGCTGGTCTTTAGTGGGACATAGAGAAGAAAAGAATAGAATGAAGGAAAAGAAAACAAGCAAGGGTGCTTTTCTGGCGGGAACGTCAAGAGCCCCATGCCAGCACATCCTCATGTCATCTCTGTTTAGACACACCTAGGAGAATGTGACCTGGTTCCAAGTTGGGCCTGGCTCTAAGTCTGTACTGTTAAGGGAGGGGGAAACCCCAGATTGTGGTAGAGTGAAGAGAACCCTCCTGTACATGCAGGCAATTGAGTTCATGACTCACTACACGGTGCGTGCATTTGAATGCAACCGTGCTGCTTAATGATGTGGACTCTGGCGTCTCATGCACTGCTGCTAGACAGGCTTCACTGCTGCTCCGTAAACTGAGTTTCACCTGAGGATGCCACCACATTAGTTAGAGTAGCCTCCACCTTGTAGACAAGCTGTTTCTGTAGACCAGAGTCTACAGTAGGGTATACTGTATTGGTAGCACACAATGGACAAGTTCTATGTCACATATACATGGCAATGGAAATCTCCAATTCTAACTTCTTTTGTACTGTATGTTTCTTATAAACTACAACCCCCAGTAGCACTTAAACGTGTTGCCTGCCACCCAATACCCAAAGGAAGCCACAGACTGTTTAAAAAAAGGGTCCAAACAGGTTAAAAGCTGTTTGGAGAAACAACATTTTGAACTCCAACACTTTAAATGATTGAAGTTCACATGTCTATAATTACTCGCCAATAAAAATCATCATCTGCACACAGTTAAATGTGTGTAAAATTGTGGTTTATGTCTTATTAGCCAAAAATTTTACACAGATCATCTAAATTGTGTTTCAGTGTCTCACTGTAATTCAATTTAAACCAAAAGCTACTGTCAAAAGTGGCGTGCGCTCCGCAAGTGAAGGCCTGACGTTCAACCTGATCATTAGAGGGTGTGAGTAGGAAGACAAACAGATGTGATTTTCTTGGTCTCTCTTAAAACAGAGATCCGCATTCCAATCATGTCTCCGTCTCTTTCCCATTCTTTAACATCTGAGATCCAGCTGCAGTATCAGGTTAGACCACATTGAGCTTTTCAACACAAATAAACACATCAGGATTATTAAAGTAATGGCGCTCTGTGTGTCAGATCCTTGGATCGTTCAACCTTGGTAATGGGAAACAGTCTCAGTCTGTCACTTCCTGTTTACTCCTCAGCAATGGTAACAAGTCATTAAAGCCACTCAGTGAACAACAACCAACCTGCACTACATTTGTGTAAGTTTTACATTTAAGAACCCGCGCGTTTGCGACAGCGATTGAAATACAGATGCTTAATTATACAGGTGTGCCAGTAAAGCATTTGGCACTCAATTACCGTTTTCTCATTCAATTTAGAATCAAATACTGAATAGGTAATTTGGGATTTGATCACGTATTAACTAATCTGCATTCGATTCACTTTGCATTCACAATTCAGTTTAATTCGGTATTCGCTGCACATTCGATACCCGCTTTGCATTCACACACGATAAGGGAGCGAATGTGCATAAGTCTAACCATTCGTTAATATGCGGTTTTATTCAACATGGATTCTGTCAACAAACACGTGCAATTTTGAGGAAGAAATGGAGCAGGTTAAAGAAAGATCAAGGCGACGTATGAAGACATGAGGAGACACAAATAACGAATGAAGAAGATAAGGAGAGAAAATATGAGGAAGTTTTTTGTAATCCTGTTCCTAATAATGCAGCAAAATATAGCGGTTGACAAGAAGATGAGCCGCTCCCGTAGCATTTTACGAGCTCATTAAAACTAATACGTTGTTGTGTTCACACACATGCGGGGAGCGACAACCGTTTTACTTTTTATTGCTGCACACCCGTATTAGTTAATTCGGTATCGAACCCCCCGACTAGACTTGGATTAGTTAATGCACATTAGTTGAGGAGCGAATGCGCGTTAGTTTGTAATGTGAACGCAAATGGGGAGCGAAACTGGTTTCGCGTTGCAGCGAATACTGAATATTAATGCCGATGTGAAAACAGTAAATCAATGTTCATGAGGTTTTAAGGAGACCCATCAAACATTTAGACAGTGGCTTACGATCTTTTTTTTGTGAGACAATAGTCCTGTTGTTGAAAAGACTGTTACATTGTTTTTTGCATGTTTTTAATCTGTCCAGTCAGAAAGTTTAGTTTTCTTAGTAATTTTGTTTTGAAGCTACAAATAATTTTTCTCTTGCTCTTTTGTTCAATGATTCTTGGGAATCACTGTGTCAAAATACTGTAACTTTGCATTGTGCAGAGATCACACCCTCCCTCTAGTGGGTAATCACACTTATCTGTTAACCCTTTGATAAATTACTTAATAAGACTTATTTAGACTGAAGAATCATTACTGGACATGTTGATCCAATTAAAAAATATATATTCGCATGATTGCAACAATTTTTTTCAACGCACACATCTAGAAAGATACTGTTGCTGTTAACCACATGTTGCTGAACAATTTACGCCGGAGCTCATGTTTTGTGTTCAACCCTCTGACCAGTGATTGCACGTGTGATGTGGACATGTACAGGAGACGTGGGCAGTGTGAGAACTCGTAGAGTGCTTGTCTACGTGTGAATGCTGGCCTGAGCATATTTACATCTGTCTCTGGCTTTGAGCTGTAATGTTTAATGCTACATGCCGGCAGTTGTAAGAACTGTAAAGAACACTTCAAACATTCTTAATAGCATTTGGTTGGCAAATGGAGGGTCTTGTGCTCATCAGAACTCTGTTGGAATTGTCAGAAATAAAGCACCACTGTTGAGACTGAGAGTGGGCCTCCAGCTGCAGGTATTTGACTAGGAAAAGGAAAGCAAACTCCTTGTTATTGTGATCCACACCACTGCAAACAAGTAAATGTGACCTCTGCAGTGGTCAGCTGTGGTCACGCTCAGTGCTGGTCAATGTTAACATGGCAGCTGGTGGATTTGAACAAGGAACCCTCCAGACCCAAGTCTGGGTTCTTTAGCCACTAAGCAATAACAAGGAAAAAATTAAATTAGAAATACTATATTGAGTACATTATTGGGATCATTATTTATTGTAAACTAAAAAATGATAACATTTATTCAACTTCATCTGTTTATCCTCGAGCTCATCAAAACACTAAAAGATTTAAATTGTTGAGAGTGTACGCTGCCTAGAGGAGCAGTCAGCACAAGGCAGTGGATTCACTGGGAAATTTTTAAACACAGTATATGATAAAACATCCTCCCAACCTTTCCCTGAAAGGTTCAGCAGAGGAGACACCCCTTGCAAAGAGAAACGGGCGGATTATTTCCATCTGAAAGAACAAGCCAAATAACACAAACGTGCTTCCAGGCACTCTTTTCAAAAGTCGCAACAGATGGAGACGGCTGGAGTCGACCATCCACTACCACTGCTGCTGCACTTCCCATATCTGCTGGTGTTTATCAGCTCTTTCAGGTAGCCCCAGAATTCATTATACACACACTCAAACATAGAAAACTGTTCTCACGAGAGACATTTCCCCAAGTGTGTGTCTGTCTTTCACAGATTTTTGCAGCATTTTTAAATAGGGAAGAGAGACTTGAAATGTAAAAGGTACAGAAATGACTTATCTCTGCAGAAGGGGACAACGCAAGGACGTACAAGGAGGTTGGAGCAATGTTTGTGTACGTAGAAATAGAGTTGAGTTTTCCTCATGAAGGGTTATGCTGGTCACATTTTCTTCTTTATATAGCACCAACTTAGTTTTACTATAATTTTACATCAGAATTTCTGTTCTATGTGTACAACACATATTAGACATTGGCTGGACGCAATTAGTTTCCCTGTTCCCAGATCAGGCTCAAAGTGGCAGTGCTTAGAAGAGAAATGACCCAATGTGGAGCAGTGGAAACAGAGGGTACAACAGTGCTGTCCTAACCATTGACATATAGAATGCAATGAAAGGAGTACAATGAAATGTCTACATTGTCATGCAGTGTTTTGCATAAAGTAAATCTTTTGAAAGCATATGTCATCTTTAACGCAAAGTAAGGCTTTAGTTGACCTTCGCTAAGCATAGACTAGTGGGAATACACCCTTAGTAGATTTTCATGTCATGAAAATACCTACAGTTTGTGCCTTTCATACTTCTATCTCATTACTTAACATGAAGAACCTGAAGCCATGTGATATTTATATACATACTGTATATGAAGATGAAGTAATGTAAAGGCCTTACTCTATATCAGGCCTGGCAAGTGTGAAGTGGTGGCCTAGTAGTTTAGGAAGGAGGGTTCCAGGTTCAAATTCAACTTCGAGGTTACCACTGAGGTCCACTGAGCATGGCACGATCCCTACTCACTGCACCCTGGGTGCTCAATGCTGCCCACTGTTCATTTTGGGATGAATTAAGTACAAATGTCACATTTCTTTGTGTGCAGTAGTATTGATCACAATGTCACATTGGCAAGGAGTTTGCTTTCCTTCCTGCCATCCTTTCCTCCGAAAACTAAACTGTGTGATTCTTTTACACATAGTTTCTAAGTAAGTTATCCGTTGTTATTTTTCAACAACTGCTGAGCTCAATATTTGGAATTCTTAATTTTTCCTTTTCAGGCATTTCTTGATGGATAAAAAGGAAAAATACTTTTGCGTATTTTCTTTGCTGAGAGACTACTCAAAGAACATTCCCACGTATGTAGCTGTAGTACATAAGTGATTTAGCTGTGAATACCAAAGCCCAACCTCCAGCATTTGTTTGAGCTTGAAAGGTGCATAAATAAAACACTAGCTCTCACCAGGTCTTTGTAGAAAGTCGTTCATCAGCTGTTTTGCATCAGGCAAGAAGTGAACGTCGAGTTAATGCAAATGACTCCAGGTGAAACATATGGAGTGGCTACAGATTGTCTCAAGACACATTCTATTCACTAGACCCATTAATAGAACTGAAGGACTGTTTTTTAGTTTTGTATTACAATAATTTCACAGTGATTGGGAAAAATAATGGGAAAATACAAAATTAACAATAGTAAGTAAATATGAAGCAAAGTAATAAGCGTGTTGCCTTTTGCCTAGTACAATACAGTATTTTTATGTATTTTACTTTTACTATTTTTTCCCATATTTACATATTTATCCAGAAGATAATTTGTAGGCTCGGTATGGTGCACCGTGATTTGGGTGGCAATCGTGGAGACTGCTGCCCCTGAGACCTGCTAATGATAAGCAGATGACGATGAATGAATCAATGAATCATTTGTATACCCTTGTTTGAATCCAGTTTAAATGAAAAAGCCCAGAGCACAAGCTGACGGTGCGCAGAGACAGATACAGTACTGAACCAAGGCTCCAAGATCAAAAGCAATGTAGAAAGACATGCAAAAGTAGAGAGAAGAATGTGTTGAATTTTTTTGGATGAACATAAGGGGTATTTTCCATCCAGCGTGTCTTACCTCAGAGAGGCCTGTGCTGCCAGTTCCCTCAGAGTGTAGACCACATACTCATAAGTGTAAACTGAGCAAAATACACACATCAGGCACTGGAGGGTGTGATCCAGCTGAATGTGGAAAGTTATAGGATTTCTGATATGCTTGTAATTGTAAGGCTTTCCTCAGTCTATGGAAAGTTAATTTGACATGAATTCTTATTTGGGGCACAACTTATGGTAAAACCTAAGTTGAAATTGAATCAAAGAGCAGGCGCCTCGCTGGGAGTGATTAAATCAAATGTGCCTAATCCAATGAGAATGGAGGGGCCTCCAAAGCCTAAGTGGAGGTGGTGACCTCCAACAGCCATATGGCTGTGTAGCACCGAGGGTCCTGGAGGGGATCCAGGCAGGTTATAGTTACTTCCTGTCAGTGTGTGTGTGTGCGTTGGTGCTGGATGCAGGGAGGGGATAACAGCTGTCTCTTCCAGAGCTCTCCAGGGGATGACTGACCTCATGACCCTCAGGGGACTTTTTAATTATTTTCTTTTTAAACCAATGGGAGCAGATGGTATCGATATATCTATCTATCTATCTATCTATCTATCTATCTATCTATCTATCTATCCGTCTGTCTGTCTGTCTGTCTGTCTGTCTGTCCCTCCTACCTATCTTCCCACCTACTCACCCAGCCAGTATTACAGGCCCTGTTTTTTTTCTTTAGTTGGGTCAAGAAATTATCTTGACATTAATTCTCTTGAACACACTCGAGTTTATTCGATGTAAATAATATTAAAATAATCTGTGTCAGATTACCTGATTTTATTGGTTAAAATAAAAAGACCATTATGTGAGTGGTCTGTAAGTGTGTCTAATGTTCTAAAACTAACTGCTCAACAATCTCTATATTTATTTGTATCTATTAGCTTCATATGACTCAAAGGAAAAGTTTACAGTTTTGTGCAAATATAGTTATCTGGATCAGCAGTGAAACTCATCCTTTCCTGTAGGTGGTGCCAAGTACGTGTTCTACAGCCCTGTTCAATAGTTCACATCAACTGGTGCTTTGTTTTATACAGAAACTCTTTATTTAAAAAAAATCAGAGAAGTCTATTCAAAGTAAAAAGTGATTACTGACTACATATAATGAATGATAACTATAAAATAAACGTGTTGGTTCATGTTTTGGAGCTCCAGATGTGTAGATGTTTTCTTGGACTGTGAGCGATGAAGTACAGAAGGTTCATCAAGCTTGGTGTTCCTGACCTTAAAGTTGTTTTTGATCAGCAGCAGCTCATCCTTGAAATGCATCTTCTTACTAAGACACTGTGTAAACTTCTCACTTACACAGACACATACTAAAATGCATGTTGGAACATTAAAGCATGTTTGCTGTTGCTCACTCTGGACTGTGCACTGAAGTGCTGCTTCATTCTCCACCCTCAAAAAGAAAACACTTTGGAGGGTGTCCACAATGTACAAGCCCTGCTGTGTGCGTTGTTGGTATTTGATCACAAGGTACCGTATATACTATATATGTTTTAATGCATATGTATAAGTGTTGATATATATATGTTTATGTAAAGGGGGATCCTCAGAACTTTCAGGCTATTCAGTGAAGGCCCAAGACCCATGAGTTGAAGTGGAAATGGACAATTCATTTTTTCTTTAACTGGTATTGGGTGAAATAGGGGCCCCTGTGTATGTAACGAAGGCCTATGCAGTTTCAGTCAATTGGGGTAGTAGTTTGACAGTTGTCTTAACCAATCATATGCCAGTGAGTAATTGGTGAGATCATATCATGCCATGTTCCAGGTATTTGTGAATACCCAGAGGATTGCATATATGTGATATGAGCCAGTGCCAATTGAAACTAGTGTGAGGGACAGAAAAATGTGATGATGGTGATGGACTAAGAAGTAGGTGCATTATAAACTAATGAATTGCTCATTAAACATTTACAAAGTAAATTATTAATCTGGTTAGTATTGTTATGATACATGAAATAACAGGTCAGCTGCCCTTTAATTGTAACAATTGGTCCTGGTGAGGGCCCACGGTACCGTGGTTTGCCACTGTGTGTGTATATACTGTATATATATAAATATATATATATACATATATGTATACTTTATGTTTACAATATCTGTATGAACTTTGTGTCTGCAATTTGTGTCTTCATACCATCATTGAAATAAAAGTACTATATAAATTAGTTAGGTATCATATATGTATGCATCCACTAGCAGCAACTTGTTGGGTTCACAGCCCAACCCGACCCTTGTAAGAACCCGTGTCGCCTCAAACTATGAATGATATTTATTAAATATGGTAGCAATTGACCGAAAGAGACTTAAAGATTAACTTGGCTAATACACAAATACAAAAATCTGACAATAAATGTAACAGCAGACAGAGAAAAAAGCAGCTCTGTTTTTTTGGGTCTCGGGTGATTTTGGCCAAGGATCCAGTTTCCCCAACTGGGTAGAGAACAGATGCTACAGCCAGTTGTTCTCTTTTCCCGTTACACTTCTTGAAGATTTTAAAGCACAGCCAACACCTGTTAGCATTCCTCAGTGGAAGTGATGGTAGTACACCGAGGGGGAAAGGAGAACCACTGTGTTGAAATATGTTTTTGTGCAAGGTCTAAAAGGGGGCTTTAGACTTCTCTCTGTTTTTGTTCACATTGAAATTGAAAAGATTCACTGAGAAGTTGACTGGTAAGGAGTTGAGACAGTTTCAGAATGAGCCTGCTGTGACAGGGCTGTGATTGGACATGTCTTTGTCACAGTCACAGTGACTGAAGCTTTTTCACAGAAAAACACCCACTCAGCAGATTTTATGCCACTGTCCAATCACCATAGATACCATGATCTGCCTGAAACAATCTCTAATAGTACCACAATTAACACATATAAGGTGAACCAGAATTAGTGATGGCTGTTGTTCTTTTGGGATGTTGGAGTTGGAGACAGCTGTAGGTGTTACCAAGCTCAGTGCAGGGACGACTGCAATGGGCGCAGCTGTGCTGGTCTGTGGAAAGGCTCTGATGTCATGTATAATGGGAGTCCACAGGGATGCAGGGATAGAGAGAGATGAGGGAAAAGTGAGGTACTGTAACCAGATCCCTGCTCTGTGTCACACTGCTGTAGGTGCTGCGAACACACTACGCAAGGTTAGCAGGTTAACGTGAAGCCACCTGCTACAAAAATACAACAAATTTGACACTGCAGCATCAAGTCTCAGGACTGGACCCTTTTTTTTTTTGGTTTATAATATTTTTTCTCACAGGAAACACTGTGAGGTACACTGTAGAAGAAAAGGGAGGCTGACAGATACTGTGACTTAATACTAGGTAATATTTCATGGCTGGGTTATGTGGCGACACTCCCTGCTTTATGGAGCTGGCCTGGATTATTGAGTTGGACTGAGTCCTGCCCAGAGAAACAGCTGTATGATGTCATGCAAAACACATTTTAGCGTTTCAACCCTCCGCACTCTGCCCGCACAATTTTGAAAAGATTCACTGACTGTTTGTAGGATTTGTTGAGTAGATGTTTGTGTGGTTTGCAGTATGGTTAGATGGACAGATGCGCAGAGGTTAGAGGTGGGTGGAGGCAGGTTTGGAGAAGTAGATGCGTGCATTGTGAGATAGAGGTGGGTGTCAAAGAGCTCTCAGTTTGCCAGGAAGCCGACCTCACTTGGGCATTCACTCGTGCAAATGTGTGGGTCCACGTGCCCACACTCACGTGTATTTGTCCAACGTGGATTGTGTCCGCGCAGATCAATGTCAGTTTCAGTCTTAATGGATAGAATCAGGTTCTAAGTCTTCTCCACCTCCTCTTCCTCAGTGCTGCTCAGAATGGAACGTGTTAACATGCGAGGCCCCAGCCTTGCTCTCCTCCATATAAGAACCTAAATATGGAAACAATGATTGGAAATTGTTTAGACAATCTGAAATGGTTTATCCTGAGGCTGTGCACATAAGCTTGCAGATCAAAGCAGAGGAAACATGAATCACACAGAGTTTTAGCTCGGAAAACCAAACCTTTGCCTTTCTTCCTTTTGACATAAAGCCTGCCATGAAGAAAAAAATATCTATGAAAAACAAAAATGCTGCCTCTGTTAGTTCACTGGCGTTGACGGTGGTGTTTGATCATACTGTTCTTGACTTGATGTTGTGACTTCCACACCCACAACTAAATTGCAGTGCATTAATGAAGAGTGCAGAGTCACTGGGAGAACACAAACAAGCTCAACTCTGTTTTTTTTTCTCTTTTTTTTGGCTCCACACCTCAGTTTTTCTCCCCTCTTTTCATCAGCATCTTTGCTGGACAACATAGCTCTGAAGCAGCATTTGTCACAGTCTGCCTCCTTTGCTCAGCAATAAATGATACTCTGTCTAAAGAGCATCCCTCCCCCCCCTCCATCTCCTCTTACCTCCTCCTAGGATCGGCCAAGACAAGTCCATGTAGGTGGTATTTTTCAGTCAGGTTCTAATACGTACATTTAGACGTACATTTATGAACACAGACTTACAAAGTAAAACAAAATAAAAATATAAAGATTTACAACAGATCCCTAAGATTCACCATTTTGTTTTGTTTTTGGCAAAAGTCACAGTTCACAACATCAATAGAAAGCCTAAGTTTATATATAGAGTTATTACTGCAAAATTTAGTTACCATTCAGTATACTGTTAGATATATGACTTCAGCAAATGTGTCAGTCATATATATTTTTGATTGCGAGTGAAATCATTTCTTTCTTCAAAAACTCCGGCACTGGTGTTTCACTTAACACGGTAGAAACATGGTAATGCAGGTTAATTGATTCATCATCACCATCATATTCAGAGAAGTCAAAAGTCAGAGAATTTTTTTGCTGGCCCGGATTAAAGAAACAGACTTAAACATATTGTTCTTAGTTCTAGAGACAATGATGGAGTTTTAAATGCTGTCCCTTTGACGCTACCCCCTCAAACGTCATGAATATACCTTTATCTCTCACACGTGGTTCCATGACAGGCCGGGAGACACACGTTCTATTCCTCAGATCTTACAGATCTCCCTGCAAAGGCCAAGTAGGATTAAAAGAAAAGCACTTTTGAAGGAACTTCACAATTCTTTTGATGGAACACAGAGTTCTTTGATTTACACTCCCCACCCAAGCCACCTCTGCTTCAGTAACTTTTAGCCAAAAGGTGTTCAGTCTACCTCTTGAGAAAAGTGGTAATGAAGGGGCTATTGTAGATTGTAGTACTCAGCTGTGTGTACATTGTTCCCTTGATACAGTATTGGGAGGGTTGATACTACTTTGCAGTTTTTCCCATCTTGCAGCGGGTCTTGAAACGCAACTACCATGATAGAGGAGAGCCTGTCTCTTGTCTTCCAAGCTTGAAATGGCGAAAACTCCTACAAGATCACTTAAAGCATAGGTGACATAAACTAGGGATGAGGGAGAGCACACAAATGTCGTGTTGACAGGCAGTGAAGGCCAGTAAACAGAGGAATGAGTGACGAACAGCGTCACCATGGCTTAGATGATGCTAGTAAATAAACATGGGGATCACATAATGCCTTCGTTAAATGAGTAATGAAGAAGCCCATATTTTTCTCACACCTCTTCTCCCATCTGTGGAGCTGAGAGGAGCATCTGACTCACTTGTTTCAGAAAAGTGAGGCTGCCTCAGTGTTGCATTGGTGGACCAATGACAGAGGCTGAGGATAAAGTCAAGGCTCAGACGCATCTCTGTGAGCAGGCTAAGGAGCAGGCAGAAGTGATGTCAGCTTGTGATGAAGTCATAGTGAGGATACATCATCCAGTGATGTCACTATGACCTTGCCCAACTAAATACTACAACAGATTGCAACTACAAATGCAGTAAAATGTTATTGGTTACTACCTGTATATTTTACAGCCTCCTGTTAGTTATCATTCAGTCGCTAACAGTCGCTAAGACGGTTTAAACCAAGCTTTCAAACAGTCTTGTTGTAAAACAGTTTCTGTTATGCCATGTTTGTATTGTTCCAGGTGATAGTCTGCCTTACACATATATGAAGGAAGGAAATACTATATGTACAGTACATAGCTGTGAAGACACAGAGAACAATAGGCTGGTAGACAAGGTACGAGGAAAGGGAGCAAAATGTGCAAATTCTATTATAAACAATTAAAAATTGTAGGGTATTTAAAATGTAAAAACCAACAGGACTAGTTGGTGTGCCACTGTTGGTTGTGTTTAATAAAAAGTGTATAGGAAAAGCCAGTGAAGTGCAATAAGGGCCTTATCTGCTGGCCCAAACATACTCAGAAAAACAAATTTATTCATAGATATTTTTAAATAAAATTATGTATTTTTTATAAATATATAATGAGTTTTACTTTTTGACTGGATAAAAAGTTGGGTAATAACTTTTTATCCAGTCAACTAGTGTTGTCAGGTTCCATGAACTCAAATCAAATGTGAGGGCTCTGCCTGCTACCTCTGTTGGAAGCTCATGGCATTGAAGCATCCAAAAAACGGCAGAAATACAACCGGACAGACGCGGCTTTCAGCATTAGCCTCCATTTCCATGGAAAAAGGACTTGGCTATGGATCTGAAACACAAAGATAAATGGATGGATTGAATTTTTAAATAACTAGGCATGGTAAGGATCCACGTTGGTGAGTGCACACATTTTCTTTGAATTTTTAATTAGTTTTGTCATGGTTATCAGTTATTAAATCGTTTGTAACAAAGTTAAATGGAAGTTGGTGTGTATTTATTCAAGTGAGAGAAACCGGATGAAACATATGAGTTCACCCTGGACACGATCACACACACTCTGGGTTACCTTCCAACGCTTTATGTACACGTGACAGTATTCTTCCGCACAGTCTTAATCACAGTCACAATCTCAGTCTTGTGCTCTCGTGCACAGCCTGTGTCTGTCAGCCTTTGCTGATGCTTTCTCAGTCTCTGCTCCAGGTCTCTCCCAGGGCTCCGACCGCCTAGCGGATCACCAGACACTCCCTTCTGCTTACCACAGAGAGCCCTTCAGTTGCTCAGACACCTGCTGACACCTCTCCGTCCACTGGACCAGATCTGAAACCCTCTTGCAGGCTGACCAGTCAAAGGGCTGGCCAGATCAGCAAACCGTGGGATGAAACGCTGATAGTACACCACCATACCCAGGAACGGTCTGACCTCTCTTTTAGACTTCGGTTGCTGACAGGATGCAATAGCTGCGGTCTTGTCTATTTGTGGCCGCACCTGCCCACTACCCAAGCAGTGCCCCAGATACCAAACCTCCCTCTGTCCAACTGTAAACTTCCATGTTGTGGCCGTAAGCTCCGCCTGCCTCAGGGACTCCAACACCGCCTCCACATGCCACATGTGTTCCGCCCAGCTGCTGCTTTGAATGATAACATCATCAGGATAAGCAAAACCATAGGCAGCATGGGGGCGTAACACCCTGTCCATGAGGCGTGGGAAGGTGGCTTGGGCCCTACACAACCCAAATGGAAGTGTCACAAAATGGTACAATCCCTACAGAGTGGAGAGACGTTTTTTTCCTGGGATTCTGGTGATAAGGGAATCTGCCAGTAACCCTTGGTTAAATCCAGTGCTGAAAAAAATTGAGCAGTACCAAGCCAATCCAAGAGGTCGTCGACCGGGGGCATTGGATACGCCTCAAAACGTGACACCTCGTTCACCCTGCGATAATCTACACAGAACCGAACAGACCCGTCCTTCCTACCCACAAGAACAATGGGGCTGCTCCAGGCACTGTGTGATTCCTCTATTACTCCCATTTCCGGCACCTGCTTCAATTCTCTCTGCACTATTTGACACTTGTGCATTGATAGACGGTACGGCCCTGAACGCACCGTCACTCCAGGAGGTGTGTCTAGAGAATGCTGAATGAGAGTGGTGTGACCTGGTAGGAGAGAGAACACATCTGAAAAACACTTCTGGAGCTTTTCCACATCCGCCCTCTGGGACAACGCGAGGGAGTAGTCACGAGGAAGAGAGCCCGGAGCAGGAGCCCCTGCCACTAGACCCTGCTCATCCTCCCCCCTCGCAGTCGACACCAGGGCTGCTGTTTTGTGCTCCATCCATGCCTTCAGTTAATTCATATTATAAATATGGGTGTCCCCCCTCCTGTCTGAACGCTCCACCTCATAATCAACATCACCGACCCGCCGTATGACCATGAAGGGTCCTTGCCACTTTATGAGCAGCTTTGATGTTGATGACGGGAGTAAAACCACAACTTTATCCACAGGCCCCCCTGTCGTACAGGCAACGCTGATGTTCCTGAGCCCGGAGCAAATTCAACCGTGACTCCTGACCCAAAGCGTCTTGTATCTCATTCTTACTGGCGCTTGGACCTTCCTCCTAATTCAAAGGGTGTTCCTGTGGTGGCCTGCGACACCTCCTGTACTGCAAACAACAGGGGGTCTAGCCACTTATCCCAATTTGGACTTTCCTCCTGAATGAACTTCCAAATCAAAGACTTCAAAGTTTTATTTAGCTGCTCCACCAGCCAGTGCAGTGCCACGGCTTCTGGGTATCTCATGGCGTAATCTATGACTACTAAAACCGGAACCCGCGTGCACTGCAGTGGAACGGCCCAATGAGGTCCATTCCAATACCCTGTAACCTCCATCAGTGGCAGTGCCCGAAGTGGCACTCGTGGGGTGGCGGGCCACTCAGGACATGACGCGCAGACACGACACATCTCCATGAATACCAGGCCAGTAAAATCAGTAATGCGGTCTAATGTTTTCTGGTAGCCCATGTGACCAGCCATCGGTTGATGATGAGCCGTCTGCAGTATTACCTACCGGTGGCCCCTCAGTACCAACAGCTGGCCACATGCGCCGCCGTCTCCTGTTCCCTGGCACCAACCCCTGGCCCACGACCCGGTACCAGGCCGTGGCTCATTTGATACCGGGCCGCACAGAAAGAAAAACTAATACACATAATTTGTTTGATTTATTATTTGAGTCTTAATGATGTTGATGATGATACATCCCTCTAAATTCAAATCCAAGTTAGCAAAAAACAAACTTCGTCAGAAAGTTTCTTTGAAAAGGGGAAACAGAGTGAAGAGACAGAAGAGAAACATGCACCTGCTAAAAAAGGGAAAGCTTCCTTTAACAGGTGATTCCCATGCACCAAGCCAGCTGTGTGTAATATGTGGTGACCGGCTCTCTAATGAGGTGATAAAGACTTAAAAACTGATTCACCACTTGGAGACAAAGCACCCCACAGTAAAAGACAAGCCTTTAGAGTATTTTCAAAGAAAAAAAACGTGAACATGAAGGGCAGAAGCAGTTACTGATGGCCACCACGTCAACAAATACAAGTGCACTGAGAGCATCATATTTGGTGTCTAACCATATTGCTAAGGCTAATAAGCCATTCACTATTGGTGAAGACCTTATCCTGCCCGCTACCAAAGACATTTGTTGTGAACTTCTAGGAGAGGCTGCTGTTAAAAAGATTGCACAGGTGCCTCTTTCAGCGAGCACTGTCACTCGGTGCATTAAGGAGATAGCGGACAGAGGAGGACATTGAGACGCAGCTGGTGGAGAGAATTAACAATTCACCATGGTATGCGGTCCAGGTATGTCCAAACTATGGACAAGTCAACAGATACTGACAAAAAGGCACTACTTCTTGTTTATGTACGATATCTTTAACAGGAGGATATGCACGAAGATATGTTGTGTGCACTATCGTTGCCAACCAAAACTACAGCTGCAGAGCTTTTCAAGTGGCTGGATCATTATGTCAGGATAACTGAAATGGCCCTTTTGTGTCGGCATATGCACGGACGGAGCTGCTGCCATGACTGGACGGCTGTCTGGTTTAACTGCTCGGATCAAGGAGGCTGCAACTGAATGCGAGTCTACGCCTTGTGTCATTCACAGGGAAATGCTGGCGAGCCAAAAACTCCCACCAGAAATGAGCGGCGTACTGAATGATGTGGTTAAAGTTATCAACCACATCAAAGCACACTCCCTGAACTCGTGCCTGTTTGAACAGCTATGTGAAGAGATGGATACAGACCACAAACGCCTTCTCTTATACACGGAGATAAGATGGTTATCCTGAGGAAGATCGCTGGCCAGAGTATCTGAATTACTAGAGCCGTTGCAGAGATTTCTCTCAGAAAAAAAGTCACCCCTGGCACCACACCACACTACCAGTGATGAAGAAAAAACTGGCTTACTTGTACGACATATTCAGCTGCTCAATGAACTGTCATCATTTTTATTAATATAGAGGAAATACAACAGGCTTTAATGCAGATCTTATCATTTTATTTTGTTTTTATCTGCTACACCGGGCCGTGAAAATTGTCAGATATTAAACCGGTCCGCGGAACAGTAAAGGTTGGGGACCACTGCTCTATACAATCTCTGCTGCTTCTCCGCAGAGGTGGCTGAAAGTACTGTATCTACACTATTCTTTTCTAATAACCAGACCCCGGTCCTCAGTAATTAAAAAAAATCCTGGCCAATCTGTTCCTAATACTATGGAGTGTGTCAGCCGAGAGCTGACCGCAAAACTGATGCGCCACTCCTTCCCCTCATAGCGGATGGAAATTGTTTGGTTCCTTACCGTAGCACTGTATGTGCCTCTCGATCGGGGCAGGGGCACTGGGGTTCTGTTCACCCTGATCACCTGCCCTACTCCCATGAACGGACAATCACGCCGCAGGTGTCCCGGTTGTCCGCAGCCCCAACACTCCTGCCCAGGCATCTGAGCGGCCCCCTGTGGCGCAGGTACAGCATTCTGCGAGGCCGGCACCTGTAAGACAGGAGAGGAGATGTGAGGCTTTTGTGGTCGTCACTGTGCTGGAGGTTTGGAGGTGTTAAGGGCTGCGTTGCTGTTCTCCGTGGCATTGGTGTGGGATGGCTCTTAGCTGATGAGGTGAAGAACAACTTACATGTTTGGGATTGCACTCATCAAATCTCCATATAAACCTAAGCATTAAGAATCACCTTTGTCAAACCTCCTGCTGTACGCATTTGCACAAAGGTGCTGGTTCTCAGGATTTTTTTGAATGTTGCTTGGCCCCAAACCCCAAAACCTAGTGGGGACGGAAGAAATCGTTACCAGCACAGCTAAATGTCACAAATACTAAGAATCAATGACTTTAAATGCTTTGGAAATTAAGTGTTTCTTGATTGGCCTATATCAGACATGTCCAAAAACCGGCCCGTGGTCAATTTTCATCCGGCCCGCAGCCTCCGTCATAAAATCAATAACGCCTGGCCCGCGTGTATTATTTACGTAATATTACGTAATACATTGGGCAGCACCGCTGTTACCTGTGTGTTCTAAGTGCTGCCATCTAGAGGCTCAAATAGGAACAGCAAATTAGTATGTGAGGCCCCCCAATTTTCTAAAATGGCGGCAATTAACAAAAGGAGGAAAGTTGACTGTGATGGACGACGGTTCAAGGATGGGTGGAAATTGGACTATTTCTTCACTGAAATACGTAACAACTGTGTCTGCCTCATTTGTAAAGAGACAGTGGCTGTTTTTAAAGAGTTCAATGTGAAGCGACATTACCAAAGAAAACATGCTAATGCATATGACAAGATCACAGGTAATGAACGCAGCGAGAAACTGAAACATCTTGAAGCTAGTTTAATCTCACAGCAGCAATATTTTACAAGAGCTCGAGAGTCAAACAAGAATGCTACAAAGGCTAGTTACGAGGTAGCAGCGCTGATCGCAAAACATTGCAAACCTTTCACCAGGGGTGAATTTATCAAAGACTGTGTGATGACAATGGTAAAAAATATCTGTCCTGAGAAGCAGCAAGAGTTTGCCAAAGTCTGTCTGGCACGTAACACTGTGGCGCGCAGGATTGAGGAAGTTTCATCGGACATCAAAAGACAATTGGGAGTCAGAGGAAAGGAGTTTGACTTTTTTTCACTAGCTTGCGCCAAGTGAGAGAGAGAGAGAGGTGTGCTGGCGCTTGGTGATCTGGGGATAGGACGTGCGAGAGTCCTGTCCCCAAGAGTACAATTACTTCTCTTCAACTGTTACAAAAAAGTTAATTAAAGTGTTAAAAAAGTGTTAAAAAAAGTGAAGTTAAGTGAATATTTAATTTAAATTTTCAATGTCAATTGAATTTTGATATGCATGTTTCAAATGAACCAAAACATATGCTTAAGATAGCTGAAATTAAAATAAAAAAGCAAATGTGAAACACAGAATGGCTCGCTGAAATGTATTTAAATTAATTGCTGTTATATGTAAAGAACGTCCGCCAAGGTTGGCCCCCCTACATTTTTAACACACCAAATCTGGCCCCCTTTGCAAAAGGTTTGGACACCCCTGGCCTATATCAAGGGTGACATAAAGTATATATGCAGATTCTCTAGTCCTGGTGTCATACTGATGTTATTATGAGGCGTATTAATTTGACATCACACAACAATGACATTACCAAAGGCCTACGGTTGAAATGCATGACCTACCACTGGAAAAAGCCCTGGGAAACAAGCACACTGCCAAACTGTTTTGTTTCACAAGGAATTGCTCTATGGCCCAACAGTCAAGGGAATGATAACATGCAAATCATTACAGGGGTTTGGAACAGTGCAAGCACTAAATCAGTGTCATACTGTAAACTATTATTTGAATCAGAGTACCTTACGCCTGTATTACTTTTATCGTTTCAAGTTCATGTGTTTCTGACACAGTAGATTGTAACTTTCAAAATGTGCACTGACTTTTGTCATACTAGTTTTCTGTTGTTGTTTTAGAAGTATAATTCTACAGCATGTCTGCATAGAATCTCGTTCATCCAGGTCATGATTTCCAAAGAGTTTTGTTGTAAACAACTGGAAGTGGCTCTTAACCTTTTTGGAGCTACTGAACCCCACCAGTTTCACCCTAGTCTCTGTTTTGTGACCCATATCGTGTATTCTCTGGATGGTTCATTTTATGGTCACTTACAAGGCATGAAAGGATTAGTGGCTGATTGAGCTACTTCTGTGTTGCTCAAGTGAAGCAGGTTAGGCTCTTACACACTTAGTCTGGAGAGGAATTTCTTCTTTGAGCCCAAGCGACTGCTTGTTCCATGACACTGAGCCTCATGGATACATGGGCCTGACCCTACACAGGTGTGTAACCCCCTCACCGCTGCCACAGTAGAGCAAATACCACATGTAAATAGAGCTTCTTCATATTTCCTTTGAAATTAGAGAAGGCCAAGAAATGTATCATCTGAACAATCATAAGGTAATGACACACCTAACTCCCTGGCGCATGTGCACGCTGTTATACGTGTGTTCCCTCCTGCTCCTGTTGGCATGTGAACAAAATCCAGCTGCGGTGTCCCTCCCCCTCATCTTCCCTCATGTGTCTCTCCACAGCCACTCGGCAAGTTTTGCCTTGCCTCATTTGCTTCCTGGTGAAGGGGCTGATTAAATATTTAAAGTATGGAGTACTTTCACTTGGCATCAGGTGTAACTCACTCCGGTAATCTCAGGAAGCATGGAGCAAAGCACAGTAATTATAGTGGGGCTAACCTTATATGGCAAGGTGGGGGCTACGACAGGCTTTGTTGTTTATGTCTGTTCACAGGTTTATAGGCCTGTTTTCACTTTCTCTTACTACTCTGTGCAGGCAAACAACCTTTTTTTGCTCCCATTCACGAGAGAATTATATTGTTTTCTTTCAGGGTGCCTGGCTGCATGATAATTGTGTAATCACTATGCAAGGATTGCATTTAGTGCAGTCTGTCTTTTTTCTTTCGGTAAAACCACCATGGTGCAGATCTTCAACCTCTTAGGTTACAAAATATGTTGATGGATGAAGCTCAGGAGAAACTGTTTGGATATGACATGATCACAAACAGTATTTTATTTGAATGGCTTTAAAGGAAAGAAAATTAATTTACAACACTGCTATGACAAATAAAAACCTGGATTTGAAGGGCAGGATTGGAGTTTTTCCAGGTATCTTGTTAAATGTTGTTTATCATTCACCACAACCTTGCTTCTAAAGAACTGCTATTTTCTAAACGGTAGCATGCTTCAGTTGTATGAGTGTGTTTAAGTGCATATGTAAAGCTTCCATACCAATAATCATGATTGTCAACTGCATTAACATCATTGTTATCATCATAATGATACTGATGATAATGTGATAATCATAATAAACATTAAGTGTAGTAACCATTAGAAATTAAACCACTAACACCTTTACAACTAACTGATGGGCAATAAAAGCAATTATGTGTGTTCAACCTCAAATAAGAAATAAAAGAAATGACTGATGTAAAAACAGTATATTTTAAAATATTTATGAAATCCTCGCAAACGTGTAAAACTGTTTGCAAGAGTATCTGTGAATCTTGGATAAGTGTTGATAGTTTTCTCTCAATGAGCAATCCACCGTACAACCTGCTTTATTTTCACACTCCCAGTACATTGTAATGTTTATAATAAAATTGTATTCATTTATTCATTATTTTTGTAATTTTTAATGTAAGGTTTCTTATGTAAAAAGAGTCATTAAAATATAGCATAAAATTCGCTAAAAGACATTGCCAGTGGCTCTGTTTATTTAGAGTACATTAAACACAACATTGAGCATGCTCTTCTGTTCCTCACTCTGACTGGCTCATCAGTCAAGCATCACCCCTTCACGCTCTACCACTTGTTCACTTTTCTCTGTGCTGTCATTGCTGCATTGTCCTATGCTGTTAACCATGGGATCCTAGATGACAGTTAGCCATTTTTCCCCACTTTTGCTCAATAATGTGCACTCCTGAACTGTATCCGGCTTTCATAAATGATCCGTTTATCTTGCCTAGTATGCACTATGTTCAGTCCTTTTTCTTCTTGGCCCAGGCTCCTACCAAAATAAGAAGAGACAGAAAAACTACAATTGCGCTGAGGGCTGCGGCTGCTTATAACTCCTTTGTTGGTCATTGCTGTGCTTATAATTGACTTAACGGAATCTTTCTGTCTTTTTCTTTTTGTGTTAGTAGTGCACTTAGTGTAGTGCTCTTTTAGTTTGTATAAAAAGAAAACATATATAAAATAATTGTACCTCTGTAAATAAAAAAAAATGATATCACCCTTGGTTACAAAGAGTAACAAGTAATTACCACATACTGATGAACTCAACTGTACATTCTGTTGACAGCTTTGTATTCTTTAAAAACAATTTACTCTCAGCAGCAACCCAAAGCTGAGGAGACTTGAAGTGAATAACAATAGGTGGCAGTGTTAGGCGCCTCAAAATGGTTGTGCCTGGGCTCTGCTGAGTAGACGATTCAGGAGCGGTGAGAAAGTCACTGTGGGCGGCTGAGGAACATCAAAGCATGCACATACAGTGAAGATGGGATAGAAGTCTAAATGTGTGTTTGTGGAAGCAGTGAATTGTCATGTTAATCCATTTAAGGTGTGTCCCTCCTCAAGAAAAATCCTTTGACTGTAAAATGAGCAATAAAGCCAAAAGGAACCACATGCATGCTTTACCTTAATCCCCACACTCTTAATTCTACCTCTAATCTGACAGATTTACAGCCTTTTATTACCTGAATGTACTGCCCTCTGCATTGCTTACCTCCTGCTGAATACTATTGGGAGCTGTGGATGTCATGAATTGTCATGCTTGAACCCAAGTGCTACACACAAAAACCAGGCTGGGAAGGAAGTTTGAACCAACCTAGAGGTTGAACCAATCCAGCAAGGGCCCAGGGCAGGCATAAACAAAAAAAAACTGTCCCTCCAGTGTTGGCCACCAGAACCTTTGCTGCAGAACCTCTATAGTTCCAGGGTGGCAGAACAACGTTGAACCTGTCTCTTATACACATCTAACAGCCCGTCGTGTGAGTGAGCTACATGCTCTCTCTGTGGGTGCTAGCTGTCTTCGTTGGGGCCCCATGTTTGACAGTGTCTCATTATGGCCCAACCCAGCTTTTCTTCCAAAAGTGTTGTCCCCACAATTTAGCAATCAGCCAATTTTGCTGGCTGCTTTACCAACAGAGGGCACTGACATACATTCTAAGTTGTCTCTTATACACATCTGGGGGGTTTCATCATTATGTCTCTCTCCTTCGGCTTTTGGGGAAAATCACGGCAGCCACTGCGGTCATACCGTTGGGCCTTCTTCGGCTGAGAGCGTTTCAGAGATGGCTGCTTCAACTGCGTCTGTGCCCGGTGAGATGTGTATAAGAGACAGGTTTCTAATTCGTTAGCACACATGCTGGTGATGCTACACAAATCTTTTAATACATCATCAGACCCATTGGCGTCTGAGGTGTTGGAGCTTGCAATGCAAGCTATGGGCGTCATTGCCAACCAATGTGGCACGACCTTGGGCACATTGGTGCAGGCGCGGCGACAGGTGTGGCTCTGTCTCTTATACACATCTAGATGTGTATAAGAGACAGGTTGAGAGGTGGGTAGTGTTGGTATCAATTGTTTCTCTTCTTTGTGATGGAGCCCTGGTCTGATCACAAGATAATTTTCTGGGCAGAGAATTCAAAACAACTTTATAAGTGGATGAAAAATTGTATCTTAGTCCTCCCCCTCTGTTGAGAGAGGGTTTCTCCAGGTTGACGTAGTGTCACAGATCCGGGGTGAGGTTGACAGGCAAAAGTGGTGAGGACCCAAATGCAGGACCGGCAGAGTTCAGGGTTTAAATGACAAAATTAACAAACTCAAAATCACTAGCAAAAGGCCAGGCAGGTACAAATGATGACTTTGCAAAAACCAGGAAATCAAAAGCAAGAGCAGGAACAACCAACCAGAAAACAACTGACCTAAACCACAGAAACAAGAACATGCCACAAACAATTCAACAGACAATGATCCGACCAGACTTAGTGAGGGAGAGGGGTATATATACTGAGGGCACCAGGTGACACGAGTGAAACTAACGACAGAGACACAGGTGAGAGTGATCACACTGAAGAGCAGACAGCAGTTAGAGGAGACAGACAGACATGACTGAACCCCCCCCCTTAATGGACGTCCTGCGGACGTCCAAAACTTAACATCCTGGGTGGGTGGGGGGGCAGAACTGGGTGCAGACACAAACATGAACAGAAACTGTGAAACAAGGAAAAAACAAACAGAACTGTTACCCAGTTCTGAACAAAAAACTCAAATCACACAGAAGGTCCAATAACCCCACCCCCCAGGGTCAAACACCCTGCACCTTCGTCTGGTCCCGCAGTCCATAGAGAACCAGTCTTTGCCGAAGGCGATGGCTTGGGGAGCGTCGGCGACCTTCGCTGGGGCATGGGGAGCGTCGGTGACCTCGGCTGGGGTGTGGGCCTGGGGAGTGTTGGCGACCTCCGCTGGTGCGTGGGCTGGGGGAGCGTTGGCGAACTCCGCTGGGGCGTGGGCTGGGGCGAGAGGCACGCCGGCCTCTGAGGTGAAGACAGGGACAGCCAAGGGAACCACCTTCTCGGGGACAAAGACAGGGACCGCCGAGGGAACCACCTCCTCGGGGGCAAAGACAGGGACCACCGAGGGAACCACCTCCTCAGGGGCAAAGACAGGGACCGCCGAGGAGACAGCGTTGGCCTTAGAGACAAAGACAGGAGCTGACGGGACAGCGTCGGCCTCAGGGACAAAGACCGGAGCCAAAGGGACAACTTTGGCCTCAGGGACAGAGACAGGAACTGAGGAGACAACGGCCTCAGGAACGAAGACTGGAGCTGAAGGGACAACGACGGCCTCAGGGACGAAGACAGGAGCCGAAGGGACAATGACGGCCTCAGGGACGAAGACAGCAGCCAAAGGGACAACGACGGCCTCAGGGACGAAGACAGGAGTCGAAGGGACAACGACGGCCTCAGGGACGAAGACAGGAGCTGAAGGGACAGCGTTGGCCTCAGGGATGATGACAGGAGCTGAAGGGACAGCGACGGCCTCAGGGATGAAGACAGGAGCCGAGGAAAGAGGTGCCTGATAGGGCTGCTGGCTGATCCTGAGTTGAGCAGTCCGGAGATTGTCCACCTTTGCTGTCAACTGGTGAAGGGCCTCTGTGCTCTCGCCCTTTGGTTTCTCCAGCATAGATGGAGCAAGAACTTGACGGGTAACTGCAGCAACCCCCGGGAACATCAGAGGAGGGTCTGCTGCAGGGCCGGGAACTGGAGAACCTGCCCCCCCTTTAAAGGACGTCTCCAGACGTCCCAAATGAACGGGGAAGGTGGGAGGGAAAAACTGGCCTGGCTGGTTTGAGAAAACTCCAGGTGAAGGGAGAAGTGCCAGTTTTAGAAGCGAACCAGTCTGCTGGGTCCATATTGGGTCGCATCATTCTGTCACAGATCCAGGATGAGGTTGACAGGCAAAAGTGGTGAGGACCCAAATGCAGGACTGGCAGAGTTCAGGGTTTTAATGACAAAATTAACAAACTCAAAATCACTAGCAAAAGGCCAGGCAAGTACAAATGATGACTTTGCAAAAAACAGGAAATCAAAAGCAAGAGCAGGAACAACCAACCAGAAAACAACTGACCTAAACCACAGAAACAAGAACATGCCACAAACAATTCAACAGACAATGATCCGACCAGACTTAGTGAGGGAGAGGGGTATATATACCGAGGGCACCAGGTGACACGAGTGAAACTAACGACAGAGACACATGTGAGAGTGATCACACTGACGAGCAGACAGCAGGAAGGGGAGACAGACAGACATGACACGTAGATGGCTTCCTTCACTCCTCTTTCAAACCATCTGTCTTCTCTGGCCAGGATTTGGATGTCTTCATTCACAAAACTGTGTCCCTTCTCTTCCAGGTTTAAATGGACCGCAGAGTCCTGTCCTGATGAGTTGGGTCTTCGGTGTTTTTGCATACGTTTGTACAGTGGTTTTTTAGTTTCACCAATGTCGAGGTCAGGGCACCCCCTTGTACTGTACTGCGTATACAACATTGCTCTGTTGCCGATGGGGTATTTTGTCTTTAGGGTGAACTAGTTTCTGTCTAAGAGTGTTGGTGGGCTTGAAATAGACTGGAATTTGGTGATCCTTAAAGATTATTCTAAGTTTTTCAGAGGTCCCGGCAACATGGAATAACGAGGTTGGCTGACTGTAGATACTCCAAATTCTTATGGTCCATCCAGACCAAAAATTGGTTGCTTAGCCCCCTCCCGCAAGTGACGCCACTCCTCCAATGCTAGCTTCAGGGCCAGTAACGGCTAGTAGTTCCCACATCATAATTTTGTTCATCCTGGTAAAAGAGAGAGCAGGGATGGAGCTTCTGATCCTTGACACTTCTCTGTGAGAGAACCGCCCTACTCCTCTATGAGAAGCGTCTACCTCGACAACAAGTTCTCTGGGTCTGGCATTTGGACAATGGGATCAGTTGTGAATCGAATCCTGAGAGTCTGCAAGGCACCCTCAGCAGCTGGAGACCAGAGAACAGGGACCTTGGCGGAAGTGAGGGCAGATAAAGGAGCTGCAATGGAGCTGAAACCCCTGATATAGCATCGATAAAAATCATCAAATTCCAGGAACCTCTGCAGTTGTTTTCTGACTGTCAGGCCTGGGCCAACTGGTGACAGCTGACACCTTGTTCGGGTCCATCTGGATGCTGCCCTCCTGTATAATGGAGTCCAAGAAGGAGGTGGATGAAACATGAAACTCACATTTCTCAGGCTTCATGAACCGGAAATTCTGGAGGATGTGCTGGAGAACTGCTCTGACAACAAACAAATTTATAATATTAATAATACATTTTATTTAAAGGCACCTTTCCAGACGCTCAAGGTTGCCATACAGTATAAAAGCAAATACAGTATTAATAAAACAGAGAAATAAATAGCATAAAAACAACAAGGGATCATAAAAAATAGTTCATGGGATATAAGCAGATTTAAACAGATGAGTTTTCAGGTGAGATTTAAACTGTTGAAATGAGTCCAAGTTCCTGAGATGTAATGGTAGAGAGTTCCAGAGACGTGGGGCAGAGCGGCTGAATGCTCTGCTCCCCATTGTGCTGAGACGGGCACGTGGGACGGACAGGTAAGTGGAGGAAGGTGATTGGAGGGAGCGGGGTGAGTGTGAATATGAAGGAGGTCAGACAGGTATGGGGGGGGGGTAAAATTGTGGATGGACTTAAAGGTGAACAGGTGGATTTTGTACGGAACTCAACCGGAAGCCAGTGGAGCTGTTGGAGGACAGGGGTGATGTGGTGAGCAGAGGGGGTACAAGTGATGATGCAGGCAGCTGCATAGAGCTGGGTGTCATCAGCGTAACAGTCAAAGTCGATACCAAATTTCTGGAGGATTTCACCAAGGGGAAGGAGGTAAATAATGAAGAGGAGGGGCCCCAGAACAGAGCCCTAGCAACACCTGAGGAGACAGGGAAGGGCTTGGATTTATATGATTTGAGCAGGGAGGAATTGTGGTGTTGGACTTTAGGCAAACTGGGTGTGGCCAGAGAGGTATGATGTAAACCAGTCTAGTGGGATGTGAGAGATGCGGATGGAAGAAAGCCTGTTAAGGAGGTTGGTGTGGCAGAGGGTGTCAAAGGCTGCACTCAGGTCGAGGGGAACAAGGATGGTTAAAAGTCCAGAGTGAGCTGCCATGAGGAGGTCATTGGATATTCTGAGGAGAGCTGTTTCTGTGCTGTGGAGTGGGCGGAAAACGGATTGAAATTGCTCATATAGATTTTTGTGGGAAAGGTGCGAATGGAGTTGGGAAGCGAGTATCTTGGAGATGAATGGCAGGTTGGAGATGGGGCGGAAATTGTTGAGGTTGGAGGGGTCAGCGCTGTTTTTTTTTTTTAAATATTTGGGTAATGGCAGCTGTTTTCAGGGTTGAAGGGACAGTTCCTGAGGTGAGGGAGGAGTGAATGATAGCACAGATGAGGGGGGCCAGGGAGGGGAGACAGGATTTAACAAGTGGTGTGGGAAAGGGGTCGAGTTGACAATAGGATGGCTTGAGCATGTCTCTCTGAATGTCATTGATCAAGGTCTGGTAAACAGCTGGCGCATTGGTTAGGCAGAAAGGCATGGCAAGGTACTCATAGTGGCCTGTTGGTGTGTTTAAGGCTGTCTTCCATTCATCTCCCTCTCGCATGCAAACTAGATGATAAGCGTTACATAGATCAAGCTTGGCAAAAATGGATGCCTTCCAGCAACTCAAATGCCGACGTCATCAAAGGCACAGAATAGCAATTTCTCACTGTGCCTTCATTAAGCCTCCTGTAGTCAATATGGAGACACAAAGATCCATCCTTCTTCTTAACAAAGAAAAAACCCGCAGGGGACGAAGATGGTCGGATTAGCCCACCTGCCAGTTATTCACTAATGTAGGCCTCCATGGCCTCCCTGTCAGGGGTGACTTTTAACCAAAGCTATTAAAACTTTCTAAGCCTGTAATAAAAACATTGAAACAGTGGACTCCTGAGAGTGTGGAGGCTCTTTAGGCATGTTTGGAGTCTACTGGCTGGGATTATTTCAAGTCTGCAACCAACTGTCTGGATGAGTACACTGACACCCTGGCCTCATACATCAGCTTTTTTGCGAGGACTACTGCATACCAACACAAACCAGGGTGACCTACGACAAAGGCAAACCCTGGTTCTCTGCAAAACTTAGATGGATGAGGAAGGAGAAGGAGGAGGCGTTCAGGAGAGAGGACAGAGTTAGGTACATGGAGTCTAAGTACAGGTATAGGAAGGCAGTAAAGGAAGTGAAACAACTTTACTCTGAGAAGCTACAACAACGATTCTCAGCCAACGACTCTGCATCTGTCTGGAAGGGGGTCAGACACAACTACAAGCCTAAATACCCCCACTCTCCAACTCGCCCTAATCTAAACAAGTTCTATTGCAGGTTTGAAAAACCACGCAACAGTCCTCACACCTCTGCCATCCTTGCCACTACCGGGCAGTTGGTGGGCTAGTGGTTAAGGAAGCGGACCACTGCTCACTTTGATGATGGGTTAACTGTAGAGGCCAAATTTCGTTGTGCACTGTGATGTATATCACAATGTCACAATGACAAAAAAATTAATTTAATCTCTTTTAAATTCTCAAGTCACAGGCCGTCACCTTCACCCCTCCATACCCCGTCAAACAACCCTTCCCCATCAATACGCAGACACTAACCATCTTTCAGGAAGATGAACCCCTGCAAAGCTCCTGGACCTTATTCCATCTCACTATCCACCCTAAAGCACTGTGCTAATTAGCTCTCTCCTGTGAAATTATTAACACCTTATTGGAAATGTGTCACGTACCAGCCTGCTTCACCGTCCCTGTCCACAAAAAACAAGGACAACTGAAATCAACGACTACAGACCTTGATCTCTGCAGTCATGAAGACTCTAGAACGACTCACACACATCAAAGCTTGAAACCTGGCCCTTCATTACACCCTCCGACATCTATAGTCCTTAGGAACCTATGCAAGGATTATGTTGGTAGAATTTAGCTCTGCCTTCAATACCATTATTCCAGGCCAACTGCAGGACAAACTTTCCCAGCTAAATGTGCCTGACTCCACCTGCAGATGGATCACAGATTTTCTATCTGACAGGAAGCAGCACACGAGGCTGGCCAAGGTAATATCTTCCAAACCTTCCTCAGGGCTGTGTTGTTTCCCCACTGCTGTCTAACATGGTCAGTGATTTGAACTAGGGGCCTTGCAAACCCTAGTCCGCTTCCTTGACCATTACGCCACCAACTGCCCCGAGCCATGTACTGTCTCTGGCATACATGGCAATAAATTCCTTCTGATTCTGATTCCCTGAGATAACGGTTATTATGATCTGGCACTATAAACAAATAAAAGTTGAAGTTAGACAACAGCTGAAAAGTCCACGTGAAAGGGGTAAGTATTACCTCCAAAAAAAACACCAAAGCCTGGTCATAAAATGAGTCCACTTTGTGATGTTAAATATCAGATTAATTTTACTCACATTACTGTCATTGAATATTATATTTTGTTGTTCAGGAAAGAGTAATTTAGGCTGCAGAGAAAGAGTAAAAAAATGAAATATTTACCTCTAGGTTGTTATTGGAGGTGTTCAGAGAAGGTCAGAAAGGGCTGTATTGTGTTTTTGTACATCTAGATAAGGCTGATGACCGGGTGCCAGTGGAGGAATTGTGGTGTTGGACTTTAGGCAAGTGGGACTGCATATATATTTATATATAAATATTGATTGATTGATAGCTTTTATTGTGAGTCCTGAGGTGTTCGTTTGTGAGTCCTGAGGTGTTCGCTCATCTGGGTCCAAGGCTCAGTTTGCAATTGTTGGCGAGAGACTTGGCCACTGCCATGGAGATGTCCCTGGTAAAGTCCAAACAAGCCAGCAAACAACAGGTGGATGGGGCAGGGTGGGGAAGAGTGTCTCCGCTGCAGGGAACTCACAGGAGAGATGGTGATGGTGCTGACCTTGGCCGAGGCCAGTTCCAAGGGAAGCCAATGCAGATTAGATTATTTGGGTTAGAGCAAGAAGCCACATTTCAATGGACTTGGGTCACTTTATTGTCCATTCTGGTCTCCGATCCGATCAATTTTTGCTTGCAGAGTTGAGATTCTCTCCAAGATGTTATCCGTGCATTCAGAGCTCTGCCAGAACCCTAGAACATGGTGCTCACCCTTTAGCTGCTGTCACTAACTTCTGAATGTAACGATAGAGCAGGGTTGCGCTTAATCCATTCAGCAAACCTCCTGCTATCATGATTCCAATCAGATAAGCATCTTCCACGTCCTCAATGGACAGGTCTGTCAGGCATACGCTCCTCCACTTCCCGCAGAAGTCCTCCGCGTATCCAGCCGGAAAGGCACGGTTGCTCTCCAGATGAGCACCACTCATCTGGTGCTGAAAATTTTGTCAATACCTCCGAAAGACCAGTTCACAAATTCCATGGTTAAAGTTGAGAGTTTGCAGAGTGGTGCAGTGAGAGGCTCTTATAGAGACAAGAGACAAGACAAGACTAGAGCAAGCAGGAATGATAAGAGTTGAGAGAAGGGAAGATGCGACCGCCTTCATCGAGAGCCAAGGAAGAAGCATTTATATAAACGGTATATGTATACATATACTGTATATATACAGTATATACACAACTTTTTTGTGAAAGCAAGGCATAAGCCTCACCTATGTTTGGCCATCATTTGGTAATTCAGGGCATACAAACTTTGTGGTGTTTTTTCGAGAGCGTAAGGCTTTTTTGTTGGTGATGTTTTTAAACATTTGCTGATTATGGCTTATGGATATTTAGCCCAAATTACTCGTTGAAATTTTAGGATCTTAACACGTTAACCTTCTTTCTAGTTGGTAATCCTCTCATACGCCAATAATAATGTTTTTTGGAAATATTAGCACATACGCATTTCTCACATGCCAATATGTTTTGGGAAGGTCTATGCATTGCGATACATTTCTAGGATTTTTGTGATATATACAGTAAATGATGAAGTTCTCATTGTACAATGGAGAAATTCAGTAGGATTGTGTGTCTGAATTTGGAAAATGGAACACCAGATTTAACATTGCAATAGGTAAAAATATTCAATTACTGTTATAACATGTTATGTGTCTTGTATTTTAAGGTATTTGTATGACTTTTTTTTTATTTAGGCTGGGCTATATCCTTATGCAGTGGGGTAAGGATATAATTTTGTGGGGCCCCACAAAATATTGTTTGGCAATATTTTGATCAGATAAAAATGTTTTCAAGGTTTTTAGCACAAAAACACACTTGACAAGTGGCTTTCAAACTTGCATTTTGAGGGATGTCTATCAAATTCTATTTTGCGTTTTTTATTTTGAGTGCGTCATGTTATTTTGTTCAGTATAAGTTTATAAGGGTATTTCTCGTTAGTTATAAGATGTTTTTTTGAATTTGAGATTTTTGGGCAATTTCTTCTTCTAACGGCAAGTCTATTGGAAAAAACATGTGTTTTGGACCTCTCCCTGAACTGACACCTTAACGTGGTAGAGGGGTTTGAGCATCCAGATGAACCTAGGGGCTATGTTGTCTGGGGCTCAATGCCCCTGGCAGGGTCTCCCAAGGCAAACAGGTCCTAGGTGATGGATCAGACAAAGAGCGGTTCAAATAACCCTTTATGAAGAATAAATCAAGGAGGCAGTGTACGACGCCCGGATTGGCGTTACTGGGGCCCCACTCTGGAACCAGACACGGGGTTGGGGCTCATCGGCGAGCGCCAAGCCTGAAGAAAAGACGTGGACCCACCTCCACCTTCATGTGGACTCACCACCTGCAGGAAGGTCCATAAGGGGCCGGTGCCGTGTGATTTGGGCGGCAGTCGTGGGCGGGCACCCCGACGGCCTAATCCCCGGACAACCACTCTGGCTATGGGGACATGGAATGTCACCTCGCTGGGGGGAAAGGAGCCTGAGCTGGTGCGGGAGGCTAGTCGGGCTTGCCTCCACACATAGTTTGGGTTCTGGGACCCAATTCCTTGAGAGAGGCTGGACTCTCTAAGGGTGTACATTAGTGCACTTGGCACCAGTACACCTTAGGACAGAGGTCAATGCTCGACTTTGTAGTCGTGTCATCTGACCTCCGGCCATATGTTTTGGACACTCGGGTGAAGAGAGGGGCTGAGCTGTCAACTGATCATCACCTGGTAGTGAGTTGGCTTCGCTTACGGGGAACAAAACTGGACAGACCTGGCAGGCCCATGTGTATCGTGAGGATTTGTTGGAAACGTCTGGTGTAGGACTTCAACTCCTACCTCCGGGAAAACTTTGAACAGGTTCCAAGGGAGTGGGTAGACATTGAGTCTGAATGGACCAGGTTTTCCTCCTCCATTGTAAAGCAACTGTTCGAAGCTGTGGGCGTAAAGCCTCGGGTGCCTGTCGGGGCGGCAATCCCCAAACTTGGTGGTGGACACCAGAGGTTGGAGATGCCGTGAAGCTGAAAAGGGAGTCTTACCGAGCCCGGCTGGGTAACTCGGCTTGGGGGACTCCTGAGGCTACCTATAGGTACCGGCTGGCTAAGCGGGCTGCGGCGCGGGCAGTGGCGAAAGCAAAAACTCGGGCTTGGGAAAAGTTCGGAGAGGCCATGGAGGAGGATTATCAGTTGGCCTCGAAGAAATTCTGGCAAACTGTCCGGCGCCTCAGGGGGGGCAAGCACTTCCCCGTCCACACTGTTTACAGTGGGGATGGGGAGTTGTTGACCTCTGTGTGGAGTGTTGTTGAACGGTGGAAGGAATACTTTGAGGATCTCCTAAATCCCACTGACACGTCTTCCTCGGAGGAAGGGGAGACAGGGTGCTCAGTGGATGACTCACCAATCTCCTGTGCTGAAGTCACGGAGGCAGTTAAAAAGCTGCTAGGTGGCAAGGCGCCGGGGGTGGATGAGATCCGCCCTGAATACCTGAAGTCTTTGGATGTTGTGGGACTGTCTTGGCTGACACGTCTCTGCAACATCGTGTGGCATTCGGGGTCGGTACCTTTGGAGTGGCAAACTGGGGTGGTGGCCAACCAGTTCACATGTGTTTTGTGGACCTGGAGAAGGCCTTCGACCGGGTCCCTCGGGGACTCTTGTGTGGGGTACTCAGGAAATACGGGGTTGGAGGCTCTTTGCTAAGAGCTGTCCAGTCCCTGTATGAACGGAGCAGGAGCTTGGTTCGCATTGCCGGTAGTAAGTCGGTTCTGTTTTCAGTGCATGTTGACTACGGCAGGTCTGTCCTTTGTCACTGGTTCTGTTCATCACTTTTATGGACAGAATTTCTAGGCGCAGTCAGGCGCAGTCAGGTTACCGCTCAATCTACGTTCATACCCTCACCTATGGTCATGAACTTTGGGTCATGACCGAAAGAACGCGATTCTGGATACAAGTGGCGGAAATGAGCTTTCTTTGCAGGGTGGTATTGCTTCTCCACATTCAAAGGAGTTAGTTAAGGTGGCTCGGGCATCTACATCGGATGCCACCTGGACGCCTCCCACGGGAGGTGTTTGGATCATGTCCCACTGGGAGGAGACCAAGAGGAAGACCTAGGACACGCTGGAGCGACTATGTTGCCCGGCTGGCCTGGGAACGCCTTGGGATCCCCCCAGATGAGCTTGAGGAAGTGTCTGGGGAGAGGAAAGTTTGGGCGTCCCTCCTCCGAATGTTGCCCCAGCGACCCGGCTCCGGATAAACGGATGAAGATGGATGGATGGATGTATCTTGGAGTAGTTCTAGAATAGTTTTTTACTTTTGTATTAAATGAGATGAGTCTTTTGACACAAGATATTTTGCCTGAACAGGGACTTGATAAGGGATTTTGTAACAAATGAGATATGTCTAGTGGAAAAAATAAGTTTTTTGGAAAAGTTCTAGAATTGGTTTTTAATTCCATAATAAGTGAGATGTGCCCTTTGTCATTACACATTAATGAAATTCAGCAAGATATTTCGCCTGAACAGGGACTTGAACCCTGGATCCTCAGATGAAAAGTCTGATGCTCTACCGACTGAGCTATCCAGGACCTGATTTTGGGTTTAATTTAGTTCTTTGAGGCTTTTGCCATTGTTTTTGGTTCATTATAAAATGTTTTTTTTTATTTACTAATAAGGTTTTGAAGAAACTCCAATGAACGTCTTCTTTAAGCAGCATGTCTAGCGGAACAAACATGTATCTTGGAGTAGTTCCAGAATTGTTTTTTTTTAATTCCATAATAAGTGAGATGTGTCTTTTGTCATAACACATTAATGAAATTCAGCAAGATATTTCGCCTGAACAGGGACTTGAACCCTGGACCCTCAGATTAAAAGTCTGATGCTCTACCGACTGAGCTATCCAGGACCTGATTTTGGGTTTAATTTAGTTCTTTAAGGCTTTTGCCATTGTTTTTGGTTCATTATAAAATGTTTTTTTTTGTATTTACTAATTAGGTTTTGAAGAAACTCCGCTGAATTTCTTCTGTAAGCAGCATATTTCGTGGAACAAACATGTATCT